>CAHIKZ030000244.1:0-42500 GCA_903632075.3 Acanthosepion pharaonis | reverse complement strand
TATATATATATATATATATACTCATCGGTATGATAAATGTGAAGGCCTTTCACTGACTATATTGGACACAACTATTTTTCTGTTTATACTTGTTTATTATGGTAAGAATCCTTTCTGAGTTCTTGGAAACGAAATGGTTTTGCATGTCTGTTTTTCCATTGCTTCAAACTGAATCAGCCAATAGTATCTGAAGTCATTAATCTGCTGAATATTTATACAATCTGGATGCATTTGAATATACAATTTCGTTGGAGATGTTAAATTAGGACAAATATTCGTCTTAATCTAATTATCTATCATTATGTATGCCATTAAAATATTTACTGTATATTTTTTTTTTAAAAATATGTATATGTGCATATATATTCTGTACTATATCTAGTGATTATTTACAATATCTATCGAAAAATCTGAAAACCGTCAATCTTGAAATTGTGTAACGGCTTCAATAACTTTACTACTTCCGTACCATAGATTACCTGTGTCTTTTTCTCGCAAATGTTGATTGTTCCGCTGTGTTTTCCTATTTGCTACCAAATCCTGTTGCATTTCTCCCTTCTGGAACATTGCTCCAGCTTTCTGATTTCCTGTCAACTAAGATCTTCAAAAATTGTCATCTTATTTATTTTTCAATCTGTTTGGAGGTGCAAGTAGATTATCTGGTAAACTCATGAATCTATCTTTTCTGACAAATCAGGTTAAATAGTCCAACGTTTAGGAAGAATGATGGTTATTCTCAAAATATTGCTACTGCAATATTCGCTCTCTAAGAAGAAATTATCTATTCTTACAATCCAAAGGCTGTTTCGTCTCAAATAATCCATAGGGAGTTGATAAACTTAATAAATCATTCAAAAAACCAATAATACTGTTCTCTTATTGATCAATCACTCCTCAATGATTTTTTTTTCTATTTCTTTCAATCTCTAGCTTTATGGTGTTGGTTGTGGAGAAATGATTATAAAATATCATCATAATCAAATATACATAATTTATTTTTAGATAGTAATACAGTGACTGATTTTCATGAGACTGTAGGGAATTAAGAACGCCCGCAATCACTGCCAGAGGCTATGTTAAATATAGTTTCTCTGCGTTCTCTATTGTCTGCATATTCTAGTTAATCAGCTGTAACATAGTTCTATTTATAACAGCTTCACCTCAGATATTGTAATTTTTGAAGATATACTCGTAAATATAATTGCGTACAGAATGTTCTAATTAACAATTGCTATGGTATGTGTGTACAGTTGTAATTATATTATGTTATTGGAATATCAGTGATTTATGGAGGTCTGTATATGATACGCCACACTAAATATATTATTATAGAAAAAGAAATTAATCAGTAGCAAGTTTTTAAGCTTTTAGGCAAACAACATAAAACCTCTTAACAAATGATTAGAAATGATTGAGTATGAAAAATTATCAAACTTAAGGTGTTGACAGAATATTGAACAATGAAAATTAAGTACAACAATGTAAGTCAGCAATTAATTCTTACAAATTATTATTACAGATTATTTTTTCTTCATTATGGGTTATCAATCCTGAAGGTAAATTAAATCTTAATCAATCCTGGAGGTAAATTAAATCCGAAATATGTTTCAGATTATAGGAGTTTCTTTACAGTAGAAGGTGTTAGCAATGAATAATATATATAAGTACAGACCGAGTGTAACTCTGCTCACTTCGATAATCGAGCTAGAATCGGTGTCTTCAGGCTGATAATAAAGAAACAGTATATAACGAAAATAAATATGATATTGGGTTCATATGTGACAGTAGGAGAAAAGACTAAAGACAATGAGAATTTTCAGAAACACGCAGCCAAATGCTAATGATAATTGTCCTAGATTAAGGCATTATTATTTTTTTACCCCTGCATTTCGGTAGATGCCTCGTTTTCCTTGTGAAATCCGTTTAACGACGTGTATTCGAGGGTATTCGACGAGGCGTTCTCTTGCGCAGGATAACCTTTCTCTCATTCTGGATGAAATGACAGCTTGGCTAAGGAGACTTTCACAGTCTAGGTTTAGGGCTAGGTTAAGATCCTTGAACGCTCAAAGCAGGATGGATGTGAGTGAAAAGGGCATAGTTGAAGACGCTGCGTACATATATGGGGTACTGAAAAGTAACTCCCTATTTTATGTATGATGGTCTCTCTCTTTTAAAAATTATAGTTAGATGGGAGTTAATTTGCGAACACCCTGAATATAAAGAGTTTTGGCATAGAAACCATATAATTCGTCTTATTTCGTAAATTTAATTAGAATGTAAATCCATTTAAATATATATAATTGCTATATAATTATATATATATTTCAAATACTCTCTATGAAATTCTCTCTCTCACTCTCTTTCTTTCTCTCTCTCTCTCTATATATATATATATATATGTGTGTGTGTGTGTGTGTTAGTGAATACATATATCATCCAAACACAGATTTTCATGCAGACGTGCAATCTTCAAGTGCTCAATACAGTTTATTAGTGAATTCACTAATATATTCTCAATTGTTCTGTTATAGAACATTGAGCAATGAGTTTTATAACAGCTGAGAAAGAAATATCTATCTATAATTATATATATATATATATGTGTGTGTGTACATGTACATATATATATATATATATATATATACATTTATTTATTTAATCATATATTTATTTGTATATAATCTATATATATGCGTATATGTAAATGTTTATCATACCCGTTTATCAAACTGTCTGTCTGTATCTCTCACCCTCTCTCTCTCTCTCTATCTATCTATCTATCTATCTATCTATCTATCTATCTATATATATATATATATATATATATATATATATATATATATATATATATATATATATATATATATAGCTAATGAGCAGCGTCTCGTATATAGGAATCGGAGAGCCGAGTTCGTATTCCAGTCGGATACATTTCATTCACAGATTACGTTATATACCCTTTGTGTCGCAAAAGGTTTAGGAGAAAAAAACTCAGACTGTCCTGGAGAGGGTTAGCTCCATCAGTCTATCTTAATCACAAAACAACACTTCTACTATGATGCTAATGAGTCACGGAGTTCGTGATCGTGATACACGGATTAAGCTTCCGTTCTTGCCATGGTACAATTGTTTTCCTTTTTGAACTTAGCGGGTACAATTTGCCTAGTGTTTGGTGTGAGCAATTTTATTTATTTTTACTGAATATGTAGGTTTTTTTTGTTTATGAGTTTCTATAGGGATGGACACATTTTTTTTTGCTACAATATGGTCAGCGCATTTTGTTCTTTTTCACAATTTATAATAATTAATTTTTTCCATTTTATGACAAAAAAATTCCATTATTATTACGATATTTTTATGTGCGGATGTGGCTATTATGGTTGTTTTATTTTACAAGAATTTTTCGGATATTTAACAGGTCTGTTTAAATAGATCCTAATATATATATATATATATATATATATATATATATATATATATATATATATATATATATATATATAGAGAGAGAGAGAGAGAGACAGACAGACAGACAGACAGAGTCAGAGGGTGCGAGGTATAAATTGTTGTCTAATTAACGCTAAAATGAAAATAACATTGACATCTTTTTTAACACATGTATATAACAACATTACACAAAAATATCTTCAAATACGGAAGAGTAAAATTATTCATTAAATTGGCATTAGCTTCAAACACGGCCTCCGGACGGTTTCCGAATCTCCTGCAAATCTTCTTGGCGGTCTCCTTGTTTAATTTGGTGTATGCTTGTATAATACTTGCCTTCAGCTCAAATTGGGTATTGAAAGAAATTTTGCTGTTCTTTCCGTCAACTGCGACAAACACATAATAATCAAGGGCGTTGCAGTTAGGTGGCCAGATGTAAGGGCTGATGTGAGCGCAGAATTTGTCTGAGAGCCATGACTGTTTTCTCCTCGCTTGTGTGGCATGGCGCCGAGTCCCATTGCCAGACATAGTGCCTTCCAGCAGACACACTCTTGATCCAAGACACTTGATGTAGAACTATCTGATTCGATAAGTCTTTGATTGTCAGAACGGCTTGAGTGAATTTTGCAAACTGCCGTAGCTTCGAAATCACCCTTAGAGTTATCCAACTCTTTCACAATACCCTGCGCTGTACTAAGATTGACTCACAGACACTCCGAAATAATTGTATTAGAGCTTCCGCTCCAAATACCAAGCAGTACAGTATGCCGTTTAAAGATTTCTGGTGGAGTGAATAGCATCATCGTTTTCCTTTTCTCACAGATAGTGCCCAACTGACCCTACTATAGTGTGCAGTCGACAAATTTAAAAAAAAAAAAAACGACGTGCATGCGAGAAATTACATATACAATATGGCGACTATTTACCGTTTGAAACCTGTTATCTTTGAATTACACACAAACACACACATATATATTTATTCAGGCGATTAATGGAAATCTATAGTGTGAATTTGGTCAGAGAGTAAATATAACAATCTGACACGATGAAAAAATTGAAGTGTCTTAAATATCTACATTAATTTGGCAAGAACTTTGAAAATAAATCCAACAACGAATCTCTGCTCTGACAAATTCACGTGCTTGCAGCCACGCATACGTCACTTTATTTATTTTTAATTTAATATTATATATTTGTTTCTTGATTGAGTCGTTCCGTTTATTTTGCTAAAATTCATTAACTTATGCAATGTTATTTCGAATAGATATGCTGAAAATAAAACACTAAAATTCGTAGAAAAAAAAACATATAAAACCAAAAACTTGTTGCGTATAAGCCAACTGGATTTATCAGCGTTTCTGCAATATATATTGTCCACTTTACCAAGGCTAGTCTTCATCAGACACTTTTCGGATCAACTTTCATTTTGTCACATCATTCTGACATGGAACGTTTGACAAATCCCCTCGTACTTTGAAACTTCTAATCCGATTTATCAGTCGTGTCAATTGATTTGAAGTCCTGCCTCAATTTTCCTTATCCACATGGACTGAGCACAAATTCACTATCTTTATTGATTCATAGGCTCAAATGGGGAGTCTTAGGTAGCTTTGTACAATCAGGATCAAATTCTGTCTTACGGTTTCTTTGCGTCATTTTCGTTTCCAATTTGCAACTGATTATTCGCGAAAATAAGTTTTCATCCTTTAATCGTACATCTCAACGCTATTTCAAATTGTAAATTATTGGCTTATGTTGTTAGGTACAACCTGGCCAAATTTTCAACGCTACATATTCAATTAAAATATTCATGTATCGTATGAGTAGTGTCACTAGGTGAAATGTTGCATAGAGGCTGATTGCATATAAAAAAGTAAAAAATTCTTTTATGAATATAGATTCGATCATGATTATGTTAATATAGACATTCAAAAATGTCCTTTCATACATTATATAATGCGGATGTTTCCATTTTTATAATTTATCATTTCAAGTATTTTCCTCTTATTGCAGTTTCATTGACTTCTTTGCGATATGAAGATAATGAAATCTGTAATGAATGCTTTGATTTTGCAAGTTAACATTTGAGATAATCGGGTGTATATATAACAAATGAAAAATTCATTTTCTAAAATGTTATAGGAGATAAAATAATTCAATGTGCTCGATATTACATTAACAACTGTTTTCTATGTTGAATGTTGTGGTCCTGAGATATTGATAATAATTAGGGGATAAATTTGATACTTTTGAGAATAGGTGTTTTCATCAGATTGTGTGTGTTATTTGTATGTCTGTGTGCACTTGTTAAAAATACATTCTCGACAATTTTAAGTGCTGGTCGACTAAATATTTGGGATTTATTTTTTATGACTTATTATTTTCGTTGAGGATGCGTTATAAAATAATGCGTTCATAGATGATATTAATTTGCTCATTTAGTTAAGTTTGTTCGAGACTTGATCAAATGTTTTCAAGGCTGGTGCTATAGAAAGAAAACTTCAACGTATATCAGTTTGGCATTTAATCTCTTTGGAAACGTAGTACCCTTCTGAACCGCACACGTTACCCAGCGTTGTTTCCATTGAAGGAAACATTCTTGGAACTGCTTTGTTTGGATAGCAAAGAACACGCTCGTTGCATTTTCTTTGATATTCCCTGCGTCTTGAAATATTGTTTATGTTTAGGGTGATTTAATTTTTTGAAAACGGAAAATGTCGTAATGGAATATGTTGGTTGTTCGACATGGAGAAAGTTTCACTGACCAAACACTACTGTGAAATCCATGGACAATGATATAAATATCTGTGGTTTGGTGAGACGACCACACTCTACACACTCCCCTTCCAACCACTGCTACAAACAACGGATGGGAAGCGAGTACGTTATAACTTACGTGTGTAAGCGAAGCAGCGTCCAAGGTCAATTTTTGCCAAGCCTTTTCAATCTGGGTAGTTTACCTCCGTTATTATAGCAGAAGTCCCGATAATATGGATCATCGTTCGTATAAAGATTATTTTCTCTTTTTGATGACACTTTCTTATCTAAGAAGACAATAGTTTTAACCATTGATTTTTTTATAGAATGAAACATCATAATTGGTATTATTATTATTTGTTTAATACGAAATTCATATATATACAACAGTTATTTTCTTCGAAATTTTATTTTTTTTTTAAATTGTCTATACTTTTCACTAGTATAAATATGTCACAAATATAGTGAAGATAAATGATAAATTTAGAAAAAGTAGTAATATATCTTTCTCTTTGTCCAAATTGGAAAAGGAAAACAACTCCATATCTACAGGGTCTCTCTCGCATAATTGCAATTTAAATTTACGTGTGTCAGCAAAGACTACAGAACTTTACATAACCTCGTTCGTCTAATATTTTTAGGGTTTGCACGAAGAATATTTATATCGATTATCTTTAATAAAGTTTGCTGTTAATAGATTTATTTGAACATCGCAATTGAAGAACTTGTTTGTGGAATTTTTTATATTTTTTTTAGCGTTCACCCCAAGAAAGACTGGAAGCAACTAGCACGCAAGGGATTACAGAGATTTGGAGCGAGAGCAAATAGAAGTGAAAGAAGAAAGGATGATGAGAAGGATAGGGGATAGATCAGGGCATCTGGAGAAGTCGATTGACATTACATTTGAATATTTCGAGAATAAAGCTATCAGGGAAACAGGAAGAAGAGGAGAGAGTTCCACAGGCGCGAGTTGCGAGACATAAAGCTATTAGAGTCGAAGAGACGGCTACATTTAACAGTTTCGACAGTGAAAGGGTGTAAGCGAGATACCAGTCGAGTAAAACGCTTAAATTCATGAAGTCTGGGAACCAACGAAAGCAGCTCCTCGGAGCAGTTACTATAAAAATATTTCTAAAAAGGACAGAAGGAGGCGACGGCACGTCTTTGAGAGAATTAGCGTTTATTTAGTAAGTATAGTTGGATAGTTCGGATTTAAACTAAGACATAAAATGACATTAAAATTCCTAAGAGTTTTAAGACTATTTTGCCTTATTTAGACAAAAATATTAGACAAAGAATGTAAAAGAAATTGAATGACAAAAAGAATTAGAATATTTAAACAAATCTAAACGACGTCACTAGTAACATTCTCAAAAGCTAAATAAGTTAAATTATTACAAACCATTGCACTGATAATTGTTCTGTCAATCTGCAGAAATACTACTCTAATGACATATATCTGAATGTAAATACACAATATACAAGCATATACGACCTATAATTTCTCAAGACCCTATTCATGTGTATCATTATGCAAACGCTCAACTGACTGATCGTATCGTAAATATCCTTTAAACATTGAGTTGATTCTTGTAACGGTTTTCGAGAAAAACATCACTTAATGAAACGGAATAGCGTTTTCCTGGCGAGAATATATAGAATAATTGTCTTGTCAATGAACCTACTAAATCACAAGGAGAATATATATGTCAGCATTATTCGCGACCGCTTCCCTACTATATATATATATATATATATATATATATATATATATATATATATATATATATATATATATATATATATATATGAACACTGAAGTCAACACTTAGATGCGACAGTCTGTTTCCTGTTAGACGCATTCGTCAGGCCAGACGATTGGTCTAGCATGAAAAAAAAGTGAAACAGACTGTTGCATCTAAGTGTTGACTTCAATGTTCACTTTTATATTTACACACGCTCTATCTCTGATATTTAGCACTTTATCCCATAAATATAGCACACCTTACGACAATATTATATTCATATATATATATATATATATATATATATATATATATAAATATATATAAAATAAAATATATTAGGAGGATTTGACATAATTATAATTAAGTAATTTCGAAGAACCTCAAGAGAATGGACTGGATGGCCGTTTCGTCCTATATTTGGGACTCATCGGTAGCGCGTATACACTACCGAGAATTGAAACCCGGGCAGTTTCGTTATCAGGCAAATGTCATACCAATTGAAACAACGGGCTTCGGTGATGAAACGGTAGCGAGTTAAACTCAATATATAGCATGCCGATCGCATATTACGTGGAAGAACTGATCCGTGTTTCCGTTACCCATTGGATTGTTCCCCAAGTCACTCCATCCAGAGCATTAGAAGCCGGTTCAACAAGCATATACATATATCAAGAGGAATTGAGATAATTATATTTCATTCATTGAGTCTAGAAGAATCGAGCGACCCTGTATCGAGTCTAATTCTAATTCTAATTCTAATCATATATATATATATTTGTGTATGTGTGTGTATGTGTGTGATCATGCTTATATTAACGTTGTTTTGTGTATACCCATATATTAGTAGATGCCCTGATTATATAAACTCTGCAAATCATGTCAATATTTCTCCCTGTTCACGAGATTTAAAAATGTAAAAATCGGGAAGATTTCTAAACAACGTCAGATCAGTGGGTAGTTCCTGTTGCGAAATGGGTAGACAGGTGTGTGTTGTTTTTGCTAAGCTTCTTCATATCGCAGGCAGGTAGACGTAATTTCCAGGCATTATGGAAACTGGGTGTCGAATCAAAGATCAAACTATAAAAATAAATTTTGGAGTAGAAAGAACTAATTTAGGAAAATAAATCTATTGATTCTTTAGAAATATTTGAATATGTAAAACTAAAAGTTTCGAGTATTTTACACAGACAATACTATGCGGTGTATGTTTTCGGTTTCCATACTAGGAAATTATTTTCGCCGATTGATATATGTGTGCTGTATTCCACGAAGTTTTGTAGCCGTGCTGACGTAGTTAGCTTCACAAGGGGAAGTTTAGGCAAGTGGATGAAATCACGAACAAAATATATTCATGCGTAGAAAGCATTTCTAAAATAACAAAAGACAGTGATTAGTTAAGAAGATTATTATATGGAAAACAAAGTGGATGTTATATAATAAAAGTGACAGAAAAATAAAAACGTACTAATAATTTCCCTATGGAAATGAAAATAGCGATTTTAGTGTGCTTCTAAATGTAGAAATTCACACATAAATGTTATAGAATCATTTTTCGTTACGGTTCCTGTAGCCCGTTAGAGGCATAATTGCACCACATCTAGTGCAGTCTTAACACCATTTATTTATCCTCGAACAGATAGACTGAAAGAAACTTTATCTTCATACTGGATTTGAAATCAATGTTCTCTTTTCTACATTGTTTGATACTGCAAAGCAAAAAAGCACAACGTCTGTGCTGATATTTAACCAATTGCTGGAGGATAACTGATTCATGAACATGATGAAATCCGTATGTCATAACAGACGAAGACTTGTGAAAAAACTACAAAAATGAGGTGAACAGTCTACATGTAATTAGTGAAAATAATGGATTCATGTCTTTCCTACGGTTATTAACGTGAGAAGAATGATACTAAATCGAGTAGGAAGTGAATTCAGCAAGGCGAATTCAATTTACGCGATGATACACCAAAAATATTCTCCTTCAGTGAATTTCTTCACTAAGAGACTAGTCCTGTCTATGACAATATACTACATCCGAAACGAAAACTTCTGCTGATGGATATTGAGAGATTTTGGCGTGTGGAACATCACTTCATCGCTGTTGTTCCCAAGCCCAACATGCACTGCGTAGAATCTGTTTCGGTCCTAGTTATGGGTAAAATATTGACCCCCATCTATCAAAATTCTGTGAAAGTATAAAAATACATTTTGATAGTAAACATACCAGCAATATATTATACATGAAAATAAATACAACGATGTAATTTATCTGTAGTTTAATACATACAATCGTGTTTAAAATATATTTAATTGGGTTTATATAATTCTGTTAAATATATTTAGATGTCAGTATTAAATACTATTGTGGATTGTGTGAATGGAATCCTGCACAAATAAATAAACAACGCCAGGAATTGAGATAGAAAAATAAGTGTATTAACGTAAGAATACAGACTTGAAGTGAAGATTATTAGTCCAGGAATGCGGGTTAGTAGAAAGTATATGTACAAGTCTCTGTAAGAAAAACCGTAATCATCTCTCTCTCTCTCTCTCTCTCTCTCTCTCTCTCTCTCTCTCTCTCTCTCTGATCTCTTGGATAACTTTCTGAGAACACCCTGTCTCTGTCTCCGTATCTCTCAACCGGTCTCAACTTATCTCAACGTATCTTCACGTATCTCAACGTACCTCAACCGCAGTTATTCTCTCTGTCAGTATAAGTATACTTTGAACGAGTCCATCTAATGTAAAAAAGGGAGAGCCCCACAAGTACCCAATAGGTAGATATGCTGCGAAACAAAATCAATGAACCAACCAAAAACCAATATGAAAGAACTCATCCATTGTATTAGCCTATAACATATCCTATAATTTCTTAAAGAAAGCAAAGTATAACGTCAAGACAACTATAACATAACACACATATATCACTGTCTCAAGTAATCATGACCACAAATAAACGTATATGCATAAATTATGTGTATCAGCTAACATATATTCAACTGTGAAAACAGAGTAACATATATCCTATATGAATTAATTCAAATCTCTCGCGAAAATTAAATTTTGACCCAGAATGTGTTGATATGGCATTAAAAAAACAAATCAAAACAGAAAGGGATCATTTCTTACGTAATTACATCAATAATAAATTACTAAATATAAAGACTCTATAATTATGAGATATAACTTGTTTGTTCTTATACGTTTTACTGTAAATTGCACAATTTTACATTTTCTTTTACACTAAATTACGAATATATTCCTTATTTGTGGAATATATGTCACTCGGCAGAATCCCAAATTCTTTTCTTTTATTTTCTCTTCTAACTTCTTTTCACATTCCTTTTGATCTATATTAACTTTCTATATTTGTCTTTATGCACCTATTGCTTTTTAGTATGTCATAGTACGCATGCGATGTTCATCTGTGTCTATGGTAGGTGTGCATAACATCAGCAAACGAACTCAATATGTCAGAAAAGTGCATAAAATTCTTTGTTTTCCCAAAACAATCTGACATTGAAAGAAATGTCTGATTCATCTCTGAAGGAATGTGACGTTTTGTCATTTACTTCCTGGTTGCAAGGCACATTACTTTTCTGTGAGAAAGTTTTCAAAAATTCATGTGTAATGTATTTCTGAAATACATTTATATATATATATTTATATATATATATATATATATATATATATATATATATATATATATATATGTGTGTGTGTGTGTGTGTGTGTGTGGACGGATATTATTCCGTAAAGATGTTATTGTTATTAATATCTTTTACTTATATGATAGCACTAACACCTAAAGTATAAATTGATAACATGAGACTAGAAAAAGCAGTAGGGTCTACCATGAGAAAAGCAAAAAAAGAAAGTAAATTTACGACAAATGATCTTTGAGATAATTGTCCAAAACAAATGCTAATAAAGAATAGAATGTATATATTACGGAAATACCCTTACATATAAGACACAAAAATCGAAACTTTTGTTACGTTGGGAAAAAGAGAACGGAAAAAATGTACATATAAAACGTGACATGCCTAAAATTCACGGACAATATGGATTCATTATTCATGACGTACAGTGAAATAATATGTATTACATTTTGACAAAACTAACCTCTAAACTATCAGCTGATAAAAAGACGAAAGAAGAAAATACATAGTTGATAAATATAACAGTCGCTCAGCAAAATTTAGTTGTACAAAAAAATAAATATTCATCGAGAAAAATCCGGAAATATCGAAAAAATTAAATAAATTCTAATCAACAACACACACCCAAACACACACACACACACACACACACACACACACACACACACACATATATATATATATATATATATATATATAGATAGATAGATAGATAGATAGATAGATTAGATAACAATAGATATTTTTATATATTAAGAACAGTATTGTGGAAAAAAGTGGAAACACTTTACTTGTGACGCGTTTCGTTCTTCGGGCGTTCTTAGGAATGTCTTTAGTTAATGGTGTCTTCAATGACGTAACGTTTCACAAGTATACTTTTACTCATTAGAAAATTCTGCCACTAAAGAAGCGCTTGACGTTATTGATGGGCTCCGATTTCTGTAATAAATGAACACTAGGCATCTAAAGAAAGAGTTTAACAAAACCGTTGACGCTCTAGCTTGTGGTAATGGACAGCGTGAAGACGTCATAACGCCATATATTAATATTACTGAAAGCTCTCTATCGTCTGCTGGCTATCTTTTGCGTGATTATATATCTAAATATTTCTACCTGTTTGTATATTATAATCTGATTGTGTATGTATTGTCTTTTGCAAGATTTCACCCTCCCTTGCCCAAAGGTATCAAAGATGTAACGAAGCTAGATACAAACATTAGCTGTTATTGTTTATTCTTACTGGAATGTTGCTTTTTCAATTAGAACGAAATAAATAACAAAACATACTTATTTTTCACCACTTTCTTCTATAAATAATTATATACTTTTTACAAAACAGATTAAATTTAAAGTTTAAAATTAGTAATGTTTAATTTTCAATTTTATAGTAAAATTTAATAGTAATTATTTAGAATGATTTGTATTATAGCCTAATCCTAGCATTAAAGCATTAATTATTATAACCAAGGCTCTTTGTCAAGGTTTTTGGATTCTCATATGCTTGGATTTTGATTGATCATCCCAGCTAATGTAACAGCGTTTCCTCTAGAGAGGGGTGTTTGATTGATTTGCAACATTTGAAAACCCTTTATTCTACATACAGCACCATCACTTGATAAGACATTAGAAGTTTTTAAGCAAAATGGCTATTTTTGTAGTGATTTTATATCATATTTATGTAATAATTTTTGAATTGAGCATACATTTTAGAATAATATTTTTTGAGTTATTGAAATTTATTCGATATACACCAATGCTATACTTGTATGCATATATATATATATATATATATATATATATATATATATATATATATATATATATATAATCGATTCACCCCAAGCAAGGCGTGAAGCCACTAGGACGCAAGGGGTTACAGAAGATTTGGAGCGAGAACATATAGGAGTGATAGAGGAAAGGATGCGGAGAAGGATAGTGGATAGATCAAGGCAATTAGATGTCGATTGGCATTGCATTTGAATATTTGGAGATTATAGCTATCAGGGAAACAAGAATAAGGAAGGGAGTTCTACAGGCTAGAGGTGCGAGATATGAAGCTATTGGAGTAGAAGAGACAGCTGCATTTAACAGTTTCAACAGTGAAAGGGTGAGAAAGTAATGCCACTCTCGAATGTCGCTTGAATTCATGAAGTTTGAAAACCAGCGAAAGCCGCTCATCGGATCAATTACCATGAAAGTATTTCTAAAAAAGACAGAGAGAGGTGGCGGTACGTCTGTGAGCGAGCGACTATCTATCTATCTATCTATCTATCTATCTATCTATCTATCTATCTATCTATCTATCTCTCTCTTTATATATATATATATATATATATATATATATATATATATATATATATATATATATATATATATATATATATATATATATATGAAAGGCTCAAACACTAATATCATATGGTTATAATTTATTACACTGGAACCTTAATCCCGATCCAATACATCAGCTCTAGAAATGGACAGTAAGTTCAACCTGGATTCTATCCTCTTGTTAATTTATATCTGTCTATCAATCTATCTCTCTCTCTCTCTCTCTCTTTCTCTATCTATCTATCTATCTATCTATCTATCTATCTATCTATCTATCTATCTATCTATTGAGATTGTAATTTTTATCATCTGGGAGTAATTTCATTTTAAACTGATAATTTAATTTAAATTTAAACATATCACCCTTTATCTATCAATATTGATAGTAAAATTATTAAAATATTTGTTTTGATATTTAGACACTTAAGTCATCACCTAACATTGAACGTTACTTGAAATTAAAGATAAATTGAAATAGATATAAATATAAATATGTGTAATTATTTGTAAATGTATTTGAAAGTATTTACATATGAATATGTATAAATACCTGTGTATTTCGATACATGTGTATGTACCTAAGTGTGTATTTGCACATGTAAACGAAAGTATGTATATGTAAAATTTACATCAGTGTATATGTGGGATATATGTAAAGAAAAAAACAAAATCTTTAATATTATCTTTCAATATTACTCCATGTTAACTTGAAACCTAAACTTTAAGTAAGGAAGATTACCCATCCAAAAATATTTACAAATTAGATTCATGAATTAAATTCAAACAGATAAAGAAGTTACCTTAACAGTCATCTACAATATTAAAAGATTACTATCTGTAAACTGTTATATTTTTTAAAAAAATCCTATTATATATTCTCTATGATAATAATAAATACAGTATTTAAGTTATATTATATCCCTACGTTATTTGTAAAATATTTAAATATTTAAATTGATAGCAAGCAGCAAATTACTTTCCTCGTGTTTTTTAAACATTTAAATTACTATCAAACATTAAATCTATTTTTACATAAATTGCTAAAAGTATACCACCCCCGTTCTTCCTACGTAAAACCTAATTACAACTTCTTTCTCTTTACTTCTCCCTCCTTTCTTTTTTTCTTTTACTTTTTCTCTCTTCTCCCCTCCCATCTCAATATATCACTTCCGCTTAAATAGGTCATGGTCTGGTCCCTCGTCCCTCAATACTAAGTATGACTGAAAGAAATATTAAAATAAACAAACTCTAAAATCAACCATGTCTCTTCCACCTTTCCTCCCTACCCTCTCTGTTAAATTGCATAAACTTGAAACTTCCCGTCAAAAGTATAAATTTTCCTTTCATCCTTCATTTCACTTTTGGAAGTGTTATATGATGATCCAGCGTCCCTTAAAAGGGTTCTGGTGAAATAAATTATTATAATGTAACCTTAAAGTGGTCTGTTTTTTATTTAATATATATATATATATATATATATATATATATATATATATATATATATATATATATATATATATATATATTTATTTATTAAAGACATTTTTATTTTAACGTTCTTTTTTTGTAGATACAAGTATTTAAGTAAATGTCTGTTTATAATAAACAGTATTAAATAACATTTACCGGCCTGAATGTCCGAGAAATTTTCATAGAAAATATTCGTCCTTTGAAAATTCTATGAAAATTTCACGGACATTCAGGCCGGTAAATGTTATTTAATACTGTTTATTATAAACAGAGCATTTACTTAAATACTTGTATCTATAAAAAAGAACTTTAAACATAAAATGTCTTTAATAAATAAATTGTTTGACCATTTCTCCATATATATATATATATATATATATATATATATATATATATATATATATATATATATGTGTGTGTGTGTGTGTGTGTGTGTGTGTGTGTGTGTGTGTGGTTCTGTTTTCTTTTTTTGCTTTTTACATTATAAATTTCTGTTAATATAATGTATTACTGAAACTGAAATTGGCCACAGGCCCCTATTGACACTTTAATAATAAATATTTGCACCTCCGTAACCCATGTAAATGTTTACATTAATTTCAATTTTCCTATTTATTCACCTCTCATAATTCTGATTGGGGTAATTGCTTTGGATCTAAAAAGAGAGCAGGCGGAGAAGAGTTTTCTACGATTCTTTTTATTTTAATGAACACAAATAAATTTCCATTGGTGCGTCTAATTTATTTAAACCTTTTTTTTTTCTTTTTCTTGAAAATGGAAAATATATTAGCCATCTTTATCTCCTTTAGGATAAACAGATAACGTAACCTCGATTAATTTAAAATAAAAATAATTTTGTAATATTTTAATTACTATGCACACAGAATCTAATGTTTTCTTACTCTTTAGCTATTTGTAAAGTAATGCCTCTATTCGAAGCTAATGTATTTGTACACATAATTAATATACTTGATTAAACACATACAATGTTCCTTTATTTAGAGATTCGTGTATGAATTAATTTTTATCGGAATAATAGTAAATAAACTCCTGCATATAATTTGATGTAGTAGTGACAATAGTAGATTTGATTGTCTTGAACAATAAATGTTAAACAGTTAAAATTTGAGACACACTTGGTTGCATACTAATAACATTGATTATTATTATTATTATTATTATTATTATTATTATTATTATTAATAATATTTTCTTTGATTTCTGGCGTTTACACATTTCTTTCCGGGTCCCGCCCAGGGTCCTAAGGTTAGAAATGGCACCATGACATATTCCACTGACAAAAAAAAAAAAAAAACACAAACAAAAATTACATAGATAAAGCCCTTCGTAAAGTGTGGGCTGTACTTGTCGGAACAATTTTTTGTATCTCCTTGAGGCATAGATTTCCAGGAATCTCTTCAATTACTCTACTGCAATCTTTTCCAACCAGTCCTAGGGCTCCAACTACAACAGGGATTGTTGATGTTCCCATATGCCACATTTTCGAGATTTGTATTTCAAGGTCCCTGTATTTTGTTAGCTTTTTGAATATCTTCAAAGATACATTGCAGTCAGCAGAGACTGCCATATCAATAAGGAGGCACCGTTTTTGTTTGTGGTCTTTAATAACAATACCTGGGCGGTTAGCTTTCATTGTTCTGTCAGTGTGTATTGTGTAGTCCCATAGAATTGTAACAGGTCCTATCTCCCTAACCGGGTCTGGTTGGTGTTCATACCAGTTTCTTTCAGTTTTCTTCCCGTAGAAGTTGCAGATTTTCCAGTGCAGATATTGGCCCACTCTGTCATGCCGGGTTTTATATTCAGTGGGTGCTAACACCGTACAACCTGATACAAGATGATCAATCGTTTCTGGATATTTATCACAGAATCTGCATTTTGGGCTGACACAATATTTTAGTATATGTGCTTGATAATTCCTAGTTAGCAAGCATTGGTCCTGCGCAGCAAGGATAAAACCTTCAGTTTCAGCTTTCAACCCTGCACTACCTAGCCACTGATGGTCATGTGTTTTGTCTACGTCAGCTTGTTTGGTACGGGCAGGGTATTGGTCATGAAGCAGTTATTATTATTATTATTATTATTATTATTATTATTATTATTATTTAAATTAGGTTCTTCGAAAGTTTTCTGCCGGCATTGCCATCATCAGGAGAAAAAAAATCTACTTGTTAGTAGCAGTGAACTACGGGGGTGAATGACTGTTTCTGAAGAATGTTAAATTTGTCTGTCACTTACATTTGTTTTTTATGGTAATTTTTGGTTAGACATTCTATTGGTCAAAAGGTTTCGTTCAAATCATTTAAGGAGAGTCTTAGAGGTTGATAGTTTCAGATTTACATCCTTCGTCGTTCTGACAGCTTTATTGATTGCTAGGAAGGGAATGAGTGTGCTATGTCTATGTCATCATTTAGTATTTGGGCTGGGGGAGTGAGTGATGTGTCTATGCGCATATATCTCTGTGATTAAGTGTATGTGATAGGACTCAACACCTCTGCAAGCACGTCTATCTAGTGTGGTTGAGTATGGTCGTGGGTTGGTCTATGTAATTATATATGTATATATATTAATTCTATCTGTGATATTTTGTCTGTTGTTAAGTCCGTCCAGACAAAGTATTTTGAGGCGCAAAATCCATTTGTTTTCCTGTCACTCTAGTATTTTCTTAAGTTTTATCAATTTCTATTTTTCAATAATAATAAATTTAACATGGGTATTATAATCATGTTTCTCTAGGCGGAAATTTTTTTCTATAGTTAACAATTCTTTGTGGGGAGCCGAATTTATCCGATTCCGACATTTATTAATTCTGTAGTGAAAGAGCAATTCAGAGTTTCCACATATTGTTTCTGGCATAGAATGCTATCTAATAAGTAAATTTCATTATGACTTCTACAGGCAGAGTTGTAGGAGATTTTGAAAGTAGCCTTTCTGACTTAGGTCGTGAAAGAATTGATGTGTTTAATGTGGTTACAACATAGGCTCCTTTTGTTGTTACACTATTTGGAAAATCTTATTGATTTTATTATTAATCTATTACGTGTTAATTTATCATCTGAAATTTGGTTACTACCTATAATTTCCTTAAGGTTCTTTAGTCGATGTTATGCTAAAACTTCGTGTTCTTCAACCAACGTTGTTAAGACTGGTTTGAGATGTAGTATTTCCCAGCGACTTATCTGAGAGAATTGATGTAGATTACTATTGAAAGTGCTTACCAGAGGGATGCGTTTGGATTTATTTTATACATCAGGGTGTCTTCTCTGGGTGTGAAATGGATTTATTTAATTGTTCACTGATTAAGTGTTCTTTATACCAACATGTTTTAAAATGTTCTAGATTTTTAATGTGTTTGGTATGTTTTTCTTTGAGCCAGCATATTCTTCTGATTCTAAGTGATTGTGAATAGGGAAAGTTCTCCTTGGGGTGTTTTGGGTCGGAATACTTATTGTGTTTTGGTTGGGAAGACTTAAATTTGTGGATGTCGGTGATTTGCTTGTGTAGTATCGTTTGTCGGTTTTGGTTTTAAATACGGGTGTCTAGAAATGTTACCGATTCTGTTGACGTTTTTTGGTCGAACTTAATGGAATCGTGTACTGCGATTAGGGTCATAAAGAATTCAGTAAGGTTTTCATCATTGCCCGAGTGTATGAAGATGATACCATCTATATATCTTAAATAGAATATACAGCCGTTACCGATGAAACGATAAATATGAGACTTGTCAAATTGTCCATGAAGATTGTAGAATATGATGGTGCTGAAACATGTCTATGGTGCATCCTTTTACTTCAATGTTTCCATTGAAATAGAAACTAATCAATGTGAGGATGTGTTCCATAAATTTTATGATTACTTCTGTAAGGGCTCTTGTTTTTTCTGTTAGAAAGTAATTATTTAAGGACGGTAAGGCATTTGTTGTTTTTTACACACACACATAAACAGCCACACATATACACACATATTATATATTGTTCGAGGCTCATTTTCAAAATTACTCAAGATGATCTTCAGCCTCTCTAAACTTCTGACTTTCTGCCGTAGAGGAAGAATTTGCTTCATAGTTTTCACGTACGATTTTATTTTCAGGACTTTTTTCCAATGCTCTTTGGACTGTGATGCCTGAAACTCCTTTCTCAAGTGCCAAGCGTCTTATGAAAGAGTTGGATCTCTTATAATTGATTACTTTCGCTCTAAGTTGAAATGATGCGCCTTCTTACTGTTGTGAACTCTGGATCCAGGTTTACACTCTACTGTTCACACTTTTTTAAACATATTCCCCGTTCTCATGTTGGTTCTTGAATGGACTTTAAAGATGGAAGCCATATTATGAATGTTGGTACCATTACTAAAGGCCTGAAATATATTTTACATCTCACCACTGTTCAGTTATGAAGGCAGTGTAGCTGACACAAAACGATTGTAATCTGTTCATTTTCTAGCTGAATAACTAAAAGTGTTTTTCACTAAATCTTATGTCACATGGTGTCAAGATGGCTAACTCTATTATCGGAATACCCGTAAAAAAGATATTCAATTAGTTCAGTGGTTTTGTAAATATTAAAAATTTTTGGGGACGGATAATTATGCTCTTACGCGATTTGGACAATTTTGGAGTTACACCATACAACCACCCCCAAATAAACACTCACACACACACATATATACATGTATATACATATACATATATATACATACATATATATATATATATATATATATATATATATATATATATATATATATATATATATATATATATATATATATATATATATATATATATATATATTATGTAAATATGCGTGTACTGCATGTTTAGTATTGCTTGCATATGTATACTAATATTTGTATATTAAAAGAGTTCATATTTTTCTCATGCTTGCAGTTAATATGTTTGCGTTATTTTTAACGTGTTAGTCTACCACGGATATGAAATAACCATATTGAACATTGGTAAGTAAAAAAAAGATGAAAATATTACCACTCACTTTCTAAACACCGTGATACTTATCATCATAAGTAGAGAGTAATTACTGATTTGATCCACTTGAATTCATACTTTCATGTCTTCCCAATTAGAGTGTATTCAAATCGATCTGTCTGAGGCCGAATTTGAAATGATTTCGCAGATTGCATCTTCCGTCATGTTAGCTATTAGTACACTTCAACATCATTTATAAATGCCTTTTCTTTAACACATGTCAATTTTTTTCTATATTTATTTAGTTAGTCTTTATGTCGGATAGAGAAGAATAAATACGATACAATTACATTAAAAATCATGATAAATCATGTACATATATTGAAAATGATGTACATAAAAAAGTACTAAATGATGACATAACTATTATGCATTAAGATTTGCAGAACAGATTCAAGGAATGAAGTCGTTAAAAGCAAATTTCTTGTAAAAATACAACATACATATGTAATGACAAACAATAAATCTTTGCCAAAAGACAAATATAAAAATATCTTCCGGTCAAATAACAGAGGATTGTATCACCAAGTTCTAAATATACGCTAAAAATGACGGAGACCCTAATTACCGAGAAAACTATGCTTCATACATCATTTAAATGTTGGCGAACATCCACGAAAAAATAATCATCATGTGACGTAAATAATGAGCCCGACACATTTTCTTTGCTTCATACGATTAAATTTGAATCTCATCGACTGGGTTATTTTGTAGAACACGACGAGCATAAATAATAATTTACATTTTCAGGCGTTCTTCTGAATTTTAATCGTCACATAACTAGCGTTGAAACACTTGTGCCATTAAGATACATCTGTACGATCAGAAGAATGATGCCGGCAATCATACAAATTCATTAGTAGGTTATTCTGATTAAGATCATAGAGACTATATAGACATCCCTATCTCGAAGCGTATTGGCAAACTGAGTAGTTGTCAATGTGATGTATTTATACGATTATGTATGTTAAAATGTAAAGTGAAACAAATATAGGCTACTTTCAAGACTAAAATATGCATTAATATTGATATATTCCACATATATGAAGATATAAATATGATAAATAATGATCACATACACTAGCACACATGCCACTAGAAACATATACACTGACACATGATTATGATATGAGATTAAAATAGATATCTCTCTATCACTCTATCTGTCTATCTCTCTCTCTCTCTCTCTCTCTCTCTCTCTCTCTCTATCTATCTATCTATCTATCTATATATATATATATATATATATATATATATATAAAAGAAATATGTTGTAGTGGTTCCAACGAGAGAAAAGTATGTATATTAAAAAGAAGAGAAGAGAGGTGCCGCAAACGTTTTTGGTTGTAATGTGGATTTATTTAGAAAAAATATTATGCTTTGTTTTACATAATTTTACTTCGACACGTGTTTCTGGTCTCGCGACCGTCTTCAGGTAAAAGTGGAGATTCTACATATTATTAAAAATAATATTATTAAAAATTGACCATTCTAGAAAGAAATTCGGATTACCAACACACAAACAGAGAATGTCTCATATCGAGAATATCTCATTGAACATGAAGAAAATTAATTATTTTTAATAATATTATTTTTAATAATATGTAGAAATCTCCACTTTTTACCTGAAGACGGTCGCGAGACCAGAAACACGTGTCGTAGTAAAATTATGTAAAACAAAGCATAATATTTTTTCTAAATAAATCCACATTACAACCAAAAACGTTTGCGGCACCTCTCTTCTTTTCTTTTTTTTATATATATATATATATATATATATATATATATATATATATATATATATTCCCTTGTAGTAGTGAAAAAAGGGGATTGTTCCCAGGGATCTCAAGATCGAAGCCAGCCCTGTCATTAATATCAAAGAACAAGAGGTGGGCCCAGACTGAATGAGACCAACCCCGGAGATCCCAATGTCTGAATAGGCAATATAGGAAATGGAAAGCAAGACCGACGGCAGAGTGTAGCGTCAGTCGGGCTGGCGTAATCAAAGTGGACCTTGACAGAACAAGTATTCGGCAGTACGAATCAAACAGATTTGCGAGGACTAGCCTGTGTGTATAAACCCCTTGATCCGCGAAGGACCCGCATCAGGTAAATTGTACGGACGTCAACCAAAATCTCAACCAGGCAAATTACCGCGTCAAATATATTTCTCATTCGTCCACAGCTTAGCAAGTAGAGCTCCGCTACTCACGCGGCTGAATGGGTCAGTCTTCTGTAGGTGGAATCCCTTTATCCGCGCACAAACATTGTCGTTTCTATCTGACTATATTTCTGAGATGACATATTATGTACATTATTTATATTATTTGGACTTTTGTCCTCATCTTTGTCGCCATATTTATCACAACGTTTCGGTCGTTGTACCGGGAACTTCAACGTCAGTTTTGGCTGTACACAGAAGAGTAGTCCTGGTCGTCAAGTTATTGTCAACAGCAGTACAATCGGACATATGCTTCTCTGTTTCTGTACAGAACAAAACCTGACTGTGATGAACATCCTGTCTCGACTCAACCAGCACAAATCAACATAACAACAGCCAAGATTCAAGCAGGGCACGCGTTGGATTATATCCTCATTCGATCTATCAACAAAAAGGATATCCACATCAAGTGAATATAGTTATCGGACAAAGAGTAATATCCCCTGCATGCAAGAATTTCAACTATGAACAAAGCCACAATGTGCCAAAAGTCTTCGGAAAAAATAATTTGTATAACGCTAGATGCGTGCATAAAAAATCCATACATTCAGTTAAAAAAATGTCATACAGGATAATGGTTAAGTAATAGCTTAAAGCGCTCAATAATAACTAAAAAAAAATAGCCGAAAGCCATCGGATATGCAAAACGTTTCGTAAATTTTAAACACTTTATACTCGGAAAAGAAAGCATTTATAGAAACACAAGAAACAATGAATAAAAAGGCTAATAGCAGTACATTGTCAGTCGTCTTAATGAAACCTGTATAAAAGAGGGATTATTGCCTACACACAGACACATACACGTGTGTGTTTATTTGTGCGCACGCGCGTTCTTGCGTGTTTCGAGAATATAGAATAAAAGAAAAAAGTTAAAGATATCGAGGCCCGGTAAGATTATAAAGAAACGCCATAATCAACACGATTAATATCATATCAGGATATGTGCTGAAGATGGCATAAACACAATGTTTATGCTACGAAACAAATAAGATTATAGACTGGGATGTTAGACAAAGACCATCAATCATATTTAATTTTTCCTTTTTTTTTTTTTTCAAATCAGTATTGATGTAGGGATATTATTTCATTTGGGTATTGGTAGAATAACAAAGAAAAAATATATAGAATTAATTGAAGGACCTTGGAAAAAAACTACTCACACAAAGCAACTTTGAGAATAACTAAAGCCACGAACAGAAGAATATTTTCGAATTATATGGGGAGTCAAAAACAAATACTAAATCACAAAAAATGTATCTTGGAAAATAAATAAAACAACATCATTTTTAACCAATAAATCCAAAATGTCTAAAGTCTGCTTGAAGGAAAATTTATATATATATATATATATATATATATATATATATATATATGTATCAACAGACCAACACAAATTACTAAATAATCTATCAGAGATATCTGAAAAAGCATACAAGGAAACACAGTTTTACTAGGTTAATTAAAATCGGAAAATTAAAACGAATCAAATACACAAAAAATGAGTAATATAACAATAAAGTAGTAAAATAAATTAAAACAAAAGTAAAATTAAATGAAAAATTAATTAATAAACAAATTAACAGAATACAAAGAAACACAAGTTAACACAACAGTGACAATCATAAACATGTATTTATAAATTGGCGTCGTGTTTCAATACTTAACGATGCGTCTCATCAGGCGGTTAAAAAAACTGACGAATGAACGATCATTTTGATTTCAAAAGCATATTACATCCTCATGTTTTCTAAAAATAAAATAGCAAATTACAAATGTCTGAGGGTCTTCACCCTGATCAAAGAATCGAAAAATAACTTATGTTACATTCAAACTAAGAAAAAAAAGAATACTAGAAATATTATCTTACAAATGTGCCATGGCAAAGATCGTTCAATCGTGCACATATATATATATATAAACGCCATAATCACCACGATTAATAACACATTTGCTGAAGATGGCATAAACACAATGTTTATGCTACAAAACAAATAAGATTATTTCTGTAATGTTAGGCAAAAGCCATCAAACATATTTCATTTTTTCTTTTTTGCAAATCAGTATTTAAGTAGGGATATTATTTTATTTGAGGATTGGTAGATTACGGAAGCAAAATGACATTTTCGTTATGATTATAAATTTTGCAATCTCCTTTCTAACATGTGTGTATATAGTTTCGTTAAACAAAGTAAAATGTAAATTCGAGAATGTTATATATATATATATATATATATATATATATATATATATATATATATATATATATATATATATATAAGCGTTGAAAATAACTTAGTTAGGACCATTTGAATCATTTATTGAAACATTTTTATATCCATTTTCACAATCTTCTGAAACGATGTTCTGGCGATGACTTGTGGGGCAGAGCAACAACGGATAGAAACTATTAGATTCTCTAGAACAATCTGCCTTACAGCTTCGACTGATTGTATTCTTTCAAACCGGCCGATTCAGTTCCGAATCATGTTATCGCTACTAGATCATCTGACAGTAAATATTGCCAGTATTTTCTCTGAGTGTGTATAACTGATGCAATAGAAAACTAAAGGAATTTTATTCGTTGCTGGACAGCATACCTGTGTAATGTCCAGGGATGCTCTATACACAGAGAAAAACGGAAATTAAAAAAAGTTTGAAAGCGACGAATTCATGTCTTTCTCAAACGAATCACTTTTTTTAGACGCAATCCTATATATACGGTGTGAAAATGAATGCAAGTTTTAAAACCATTATATGCAAAATAAGCAATTGTGAGACTAACAATATGTTTTCAAAAATGGTTATGAAATGGGGTTTATGAAATTACAATTTATTATTTTTTTTCCTCAATTTTATTTTTTTTACCAAATTCTTATCAGAATATTCATAATTTGATATGTGCACTCAGATACTGAGGATTATCTCGCATTTGAAGGAATACAATACAGTGACTTTGTTGTTTCAAACATTTCTTTCAGACGAGTAAATGCTTAGAAAGCAAAGGATCCTGATTTGAATCTTTGTTTTATAAGCTCTCTACACGGATGCTGCATGATTAAAAGAATATAACTTCACAAGCTCCAGTCGACATTCTAAAGTAAGCTTTTGCACATTTTCCTGTTAATTTTTTGAAATACAAACATCGGCTTATGTACATTTAACGTGTTAAAAATAAATATCGTGTCACTACCTGATTGGTCATTTGTCTTTTAAAAAAACATTAAAACTTGCGTACATCTATTTTCCCCTTAAATATAAAAAAGTTATTGCAAAATGTGCTATACAAATTTCTATATATCAGATAGAGTTTAGACATTGAATGATAAACTAAATATATTATGTCTAACACGTTTCTACCTCTAAAAGGACTACCTCATCCTAATGTAACGTACACACACACACACACACACACACATATATATATATATATATATAGTTGGGAGGGACTAATCGAGATAACTTTTTTCTAATATTTCAAAAACTATTTGAGCAATCCACATAAAATTTTCTCACAATGTTGGCTACTCTGATCTGCGTAATCTCTGAAATTTTCGTAATGATCTACGCAATGTAAACAAACTGGCGCCATATTTGTTATCAGCACAGTGATTTGTACGTGCCAAATTATTAGAAAGGTTTGGTAAAATTCCCAGAATTGAGCAAACAAAACGTTTATTAATGTTGAACGTGAATGTTTATGATCAAAAGAAGGTAATAAATAAAATAATCAAACAAATAACAACAGATACAAATAAAGGCACAGTTTTAAACAAATTAAAAGGGAATGTGCTTTCCCTGTTTTGAAATTACTTGAAAAAGTCGACGATCCATAGAATTTGTTAATTGTACGATACCATCCGCTGTAATGCCGCGAGATATATCAAGAATTGGTTCCCATAACTCAGCATTGCTCCTGAATTGTCGTCCGTTGGCGTACAGTCTTCGCTTCATGATGCTCCAATGGTTTTCGATTGCGTTCAAATCGGGAGAATTTGCTGGCCACTTCCTTTTTCGAGGTCCATCGAAGCCTGTTTCAAATATTCAGTAGTCTTGTGAGCAGTGTGTGAGTGAGCATTATCTTGCATAAAAAACAATGGCCCTTCTCAAGGCAACTCTTTTGCCTTTTCATCCACGGTTCAAGATGCTCCTTCATAAATGCTATGTATGAATCAGCAGTCATTTTGACGCCATCTGGTACTCTCCATGGGCCCACTTTTGTGTTTCCAATAATACCACCCCAGATAATTATGCCTTCACCGCCTTGTTGGCGTCACTGATGGCGATTCTGTCTGTTCATCATCTAGCTTTTGCACCATCTATTTGGCCCATCAAGTGTTGCTCGAGTTTCGACTGTGAACAAAACTTTAGAGAAGTCAATCTTCATATTGTCCTCGGCCCATTTCAATCGATTTTGAATGGGATTTCTCGTCAACAGAGGCTTCGATAGAGGTTTGACTGTTGTTGCAAATTTCCCTCAAATACCGACAGTTAGTACTTTTAGACACAGTAGGATCCCCACTACGACTAAAAAGCTCTTGCCTGGTAAGTCCAAGGTTCTTTGTGGCCTCTCGTTTTAGTCATGACATGAGATGACGAGAAATAGCACTCGGCTTGCCTTTATATGCCCATTTGCGTACTTGTGTAGGGTCGGCGGTGAATTTTTCACTGTTTGATGACACTTCCCTATCATTTTAAAACTTTCTTGGGTAGATTTACTTATTGAGAGTTCTGAGGTAATAGTTTTCTTTTCAGCATCACTTAAACCGCTTTTACAGCCCATCTTTTCACTAAATTCTTATACTTTTCTAATAATTTGGCACGCTCAAATCATCGTGCTGATAACAAATATGGCGCCAGTTTGTTTAAATTGCGCAGATCAGTACAAAAATTTCAGCGATTGCGTAGTTCAGTGTTGCCAACATTGTGTGAAATATTAGAAAAAATGTTATCTCGATAATAATTTAAGTTAATCATTAGTTACCACTGAGGGGAGGAGCTGAAGATGTGAGAATGGAAAATTTGAAATTCTTATATTTCAAATTTTTTTATGTTATATTTTCTGGTATCTGAAATTTCAGCTCAAAAAGCCTCATTCTCTTTTCCTAAGTTTTTGTTTTCTTCACTGCTGTTTTTAAATATCTAATAGTATTTCAACAGAAATCTAGCAAGAAAGGTAAAATGTTGTATGTACATAAAAGCAAATTTGCTGTAGATGATTTCTGAAAATATTACCCTTCGTAAATTGCTTTCTATTTTTAAGGCATTTTTTTTAAATTGAAATTATAGCCAGACTTCTTACGGTGACCAACTAATCCATTAAATGTGTTGTTTTGAACACGATTATTTTTGTGTTCATATAATATTTTATATAAATTTCTCCAGGTTTCTGCTTTATATTCTTTGTGGAAATCATTAAATTTATTTTGTACATACTTGATTTAAGTTTTTTTTTTGTTTTATATTAAGTCTCTTATTTTTTTCGAAGTAGTTCCAAGAAATGTTTGTCAAGATTAGATAAATTATTTCAGTTTGTTGTGATAGAACTGATATATTATACGACGTATCTCGTTCAATTATGTTTTTTATAATTTTCACTCCTTTCTTTTTTTACTAATGAACTTTTTTCCTGTAAATTTTGAAATAATTAGTGTACTAAATTTGTGTCACTCATATATTTCTTCCCCTTCTGTAAATATAAAGGGCTACACATTTTAAGTGCAATTAAAAAGAATCCGATAAATATTACGTATTTTTTTGGTTTTTATTTTGCAAATAGCAATGTATGATGTCAAATATTTTATTTGATTTTCGATTGGCAGCAAGTTTTACATCATTATCAGTACGATTTAAAATGATATTACGAAATTCGGAGGTTGGAATAAAATTGGAAGCGATTGGTTAGATATACCACGGGCGTGAAATTCTGGCAGATACGGAATAACTTTCTCTAAGTTTTGTAAATATGTCTAAAACAGTGCGTTGTCAACAGAATACCGCAAGTTTCATGAAACCTCGATAGGGTTTAAACGCCTAGATTCCAATGGTGATAAGGTTGCACGTAGCGGATTGCTTGGCCAAATATTTGGCAGGCATTTCCCTGGAGTTATTTCTCCCGATAACTGCAAGCATTGATGCTACCACATTTGTCCCTCTTGTATATCTTGATACATTCTATGAAGTAGTGTTGGATTCTGAAGCCAGTGAGTGAGAATATGAGACGCACAATATTGTAGAAAGTTTAGTTCCTGGCTAGCATGTCTATCATACGTTGAAATTAGTTATTTACAAGATCAGATTATATTTATTTCACCGAATATATTAATAATGTTTTATCGATCTATCGGAAATATTTTGATATTTTAGATAGAATAATTTGCGTGACCAGATTCAAGAACAGAAAGACAAAGTATATAAAGCAGAAACCTCGAGAAATTTATATAAAATATTATATGAACAAAAAAATAATCTTGTTCAAAACAACAAATTTAATGGATTAGTTGGTCACCGTAAGAAGTCTGGCTATAATTTCAATTAAAAAAAAATACCTTAAAAAGAAGAAAGCAATTTACGAAGGGTAATATTTAAAGAAATCATCCAAGTTGTATTTCTCATGATATATCACATCGCTAATACGAATATTATTTTTTTTTAAAAAAAAAAGAAAAAAAAAATTATTATAAAGAAATTAACATTGTTTTGGGATACGTCAACAACTTTTAATGATTGTATCTATTGGTAGGGAGAAGTATATTTTTGAATGTATGTTATTATGTTTTTACAATTATGCATTGGATAAGAGAAATGTTTGAATGAGTGCATTTGATATATAAAGAAAAACATGAATTTATGTGTTATATTCATTCCTCATAGGTTTTTTTTTTATAAATGACATAAAAACCGTAGGTAAAATGAAAGCGATCGGCTAAATTCTGCATCCAGACACGGGAAATTTTAAATGTCAAATTTTATCTTTCACCTTCATACAACTTCAACGCGTACACTCGGTGCAGAGATATAAAAGACATTTAATTGTATACGCCTTTCTCCAACCTAGACAGATATTTCATTAATAACTATCATCCTTTAGTGGATTAATCAGTTTTAGAGTAGGAAACAAATTGCACAGAATGTTACCATTTTGCTTAGGTATGTATATATTTAGTAATATATCTGTAGAAATGCGGTTATCATTACTCACTGGAATGTCTTTGTCATTTAACGTCACAGGTAGCGCGTTGAAATGTATTACTCGTTGTCCATAACCGTTCACTTCGCAAACACAAATCTGCCGGTTATTATGTGTATCATAGTCAGTTATGGAGATTTATTTTTCATGCCCACATACCGGCATTTAATTCGTCCTAAAGCATTAGATGACCGGGTATGGCACAGGCTATTCTCTTCGTCTTTTTTTTCGGATAGATAGGTCATGTCTTTTATATTTAATTCATAGAATTTCTGGATAATTGCCAACAAAATTTCATTAATATATATTTTTTACCGTCTTGTCGATTTTCGGTGAAGATCGTTCATGACTATTTTCTTCATTTCATGTTTATATTTAAAAATATATTCTCTAAAATCTTAGAACTTTGAGCTTAGGTTAGATTTGTTGCCCGTTGCATTTGCAAATATAACATTTCACATTCCCCCTATTTTTTTGTTTATAAAACTTACTGTTACAAGTAGCAATTTCCATATTAACCTAATTTATTGAAATGAAGGAATAATATAAACAGATTACTTGTTAAATACATAAATACTTATATATTACATACAAAGATATATGTATGCTTTGTGTGTTCATGCATTTGCGTGGGGGGGCACATGAGTGATGAACTTGTTCAGCTCAAATATTTGTCACATATTTAAACGTATAATGTGGCCTGATATTTCAATATATATTGAAACACATACCTAATTATAAAACCTGATTAGAATTTCGAATTGAAGCATTTATTACGTCCTCCGGGTAGATTGTTCTAGATCCACGTTCCATGCCGCTGTTATTTCTGTTATCTCCAGTTAACTTAAAAGTAGATAGATGAGGCATACGGAAGAGCCATGGCAATCTGCCCCGGTGTACGAAATAATGTGTTCAGTTCTAAATTCCAATCACAAAAGAAGGGAGGAGCGTACAACGGCCGAAAAGTTTTGAATATAGAAACAAAAATTATGGAAATAGGCCGAACAATGTAAATAGTGTAAATAATTAAATTATCTTATCTCAAGAAACATAGACTAATAAAAAATAAAATGAGAACGATTTTGAATGAACCTTCTTAACACTGTGTTGTTTCGTTGTTTAATGTTTGATTAAATATGAAGTCTTAAAGAAAACATGATCAAATTTCCACATTTAAAATGGATGGTGTGATAATTTTCATGTGATAAAACGGTTGAAATTAGAAAAAATACAAGAGGAGGAATCATGAAGAGAAATAACCAAACAAATTCCAATTCCTGGAAAAAAAACCGTTCCCTTCTTACAAGGAGTGTCCTTGAAACCGTCAAGATGACGATAAAGTAAAGTCCATGGAGATGCATGGGGAAATGTGAAAAAGGCTGTGTCGTATGAATAGGTCGCTAAGGTGACTGGTGATAGCAAGTTTAGAGATAAAAACATACAATATTCATGAATTATATTCACTCAAGTGCCTCAAGGCAAAAACGGCTTCCCATAAAATAGGACATTATGGAAGAGATGAAGCCAGTTCAAGACAAAGTCTACGTTTTGTCAGTGGATATATTCTTCGTTGTGGAGTCTGTGGTCAAACACAAAATGCGACAGGGTTTCCGCTACTTCATAAGGAAACATTCATGAAAGCGATAGAACAAAAATGGTGCCATGGATTTGTCTGATGTGACATGATATTTATTGAAGTAAGAATAAAAGTTAATATCAGAGTTTAACAACCAATGTTGGTGACGTATCTTTTGCCACGTTTATCAGCACATATCAGCACATATCAAATCTTAGGCAGAACTGATACAGGAGACGTTTCGAGGAACATTTTGACAACTAAATTTGTCCTCTGCCCAGTTCTTAAATTAAATTTAATTACGATAGGATCCATGTTCAAAAGCACTATTTTCCGTATCTAATAGACAACCTGAAAGGAAATTTAACTGAAAAATTTGCGAATAGACTTGGTGAAGAAGCCATGAAATTTAGATGAGAAGAGATTATGGACATTCAGCAAGTAAGGCGATGTCATCTTGAATTTCAAATACATGTACAATATTTCCAATAAATATAAAAATCGACCTGTAATCTTTCAGTGGCTAAAACCTATATCATTTTATATTGTGGTTATATGAATAATGGGTAAAAGTATAACCGCATTCGACAGATAAGAAAAACACATTTTTTTTAAAAGTAAGTTATATTGAATATCACAGTAAAGGACTTATGTTAACTTCTTTGTCATGTATTAACATACTGTTAATCATTTCATCTCGCTTTCCTGGAATATAACGGATTGTGGTGAGTATTTTTCGGTATGGACTTTTTCTATTTTTACCTTCATATTTTATAAAGATACATCGTTTTTCACGAAACAAAGCCGTGCATGCACAAAATAGTTATCTGAAATCGTTTTCGTCTACTTCCGGAGATATATTGAGCTTTAATAATACATTTAAAATTCGAAAATGAATGTGGTATCTGTGATAGAGTAGTTTCACAGTGGGGGCTTGGATTTCACTAAGTCAGTCCTAAAAACATTTCGACGTACAAAACGTTAGGAAATTGTTATAATAGTTAATGATGCAGCAATCTAGTTGTGGTGGCTGATACTTTAATGTCCGACATCGACTGATATTTAGTCACCCCCCACAAGGGTATCATGTGGCACTGGGCCGGTTTAACGTGGGATCTCCGAGACCGTGGGCTCGGCCATAAAATACCTTTTGAATCCGTATAAACGGGTTCAGGATCGGTTTACCTACCCGAATGAAACTCCGCCCTTCGGCATAGCCTCGTTCGGGTTCCTCCCCGCCCGAAGGCAGTGAGTTCAACCGTTCAGCCAGTCGTCCGACATCGACTGACTCGTTACTATTACTACTACTACTACTACTTCTTATAGGTCGGGGAGTCTATTAACTATAGAATAGGTGTGTTCCAGTATAACAGTATCATATCATCACATTCAATACAAGGACGAATTAAAAGCTTTTCATTATTCTATTTTCTTTCGTGTCTTTAAATCTCGTTAGTGACACGATAAAATTAAAATAAGAACATCAAAAAAATGAGAAAGAGAAATGGATGAATGTGAAGGAAAAAAAATGCTCTAGGATTATATATATATATATATATATATATATATATATATAGAGAGAGAGAGAGAGACAGACAGACAGACAGACAGACAGAGGGAGAGAGAGACACAATGAGAGATATAGAGAAAGGAGATATCTGAAAGATATATCATACGTAGGTTAAAGAGAGGGAGTGGCAAGCAATGAATTTTAATTCGATATATTACCTGTATAAATGTCTATGAATTTTATATAGATATGAACAGAATGAGATAGATAGATAGATAGATAGATAGATAGATAGATAGATAGATAGAATGATAGATAGATAGATACATAGATATTTCGAATCTCGAAAAGCCTTTTTGTTTGTCACATAATTAAATTGGTATGAGGAACTGAAACTGGTTTGTAAAACCATTAATGGACCCATGGCAGCTTAGTTAAACATTGAAGAAATGTCAGAATTGCTAAAGTAGTGGCAGTTGTCTTAAGATAGATAGATATATAGATAGATAGATAGATGTTTTTTTTATGTGCTTCAGCTGTGTACACATAAATACAGTAAGTACAGGATTTTTGTATGAGGCAACCGGTTGCGAGAGGGGATGGATCTGCGTCCCAAAATTATGGCTCACGTCTTGATAGTAGTAGGCAGCTATGCAAAGCCAATACGGGAGTGAAAGCATCGATTGCAACAAATGCATGTGAAGACGCTTTCTTCCGTGTTGTTTTCATTCCTTTGAAGAGGTTTCTCATCGGCGACAAATCTCCATTTCTGGTTTCCTCTCTCCAGCCATCATCGTAAATCACGCCCCAGTGTGACCAATCGCAGGTGACCACTTACGATCTTTCAATGCTTATGCCCATCGCCATCTTATCTATTTTTCAGACGTCTTTGAAACGAAAATGTGGTCCCCTTCGTGTCCTCATGTCGTTACCCAGTTTCACGAGACAGAAAGACCATCGGATTACTTCCATCTCTGACTATTATTACCCGTGTATTTCCGTCGGAGCGAGGCTGGACTGTCATTCTCAGGGCACGGATCTGGCCATGGTTCTATGGCAGATTGACGGTTCCTCATGCAGTAGGACACTGCTTTCCATGAAAACGTCGTTCTACCGAAAGTAAAAGCCAACAGATGTTGGCACCAATGTTGTCGCAGAAGTTGCCAGACTGAAGTTAAACATAGCATCAGATTGTCGTTGCGACTCCGGCTAGGGATTTTGTCATCAGAGTTTACTCACGAAGCCTAACACATAACTGGCATGTATATATAAATAGACGAGCCGAAACATAACGCACATGGCCTGACGATTTTTTGTAAGCATGTACGGGACTATATATATATATATATATATATATATATATATATATATATATAATCACACATAGAGATATCTCTTGATTCTTTATATAAACATATAATATTAGGCTGCATATATACACTGCCTAATATTATATGTTTATAAAAAAACAATGGATCCCGCAGTATGAAATTCCTGAGAAAAAAAAACTACTGAGACATATCACTATATTAATTGAACTATATACTTAGTTCATGTCATGCTAACTGAAAAATACTTGTAAAAAAAGAATTCGTGGATTTACCATATTACAAAATTCATATAAAAATTCTCACTTGAAATTTAGAAGATTAGCGTTGCTTCTCACACGTTCAGATATTGTACAATACATTCTTAAAAAAAACATCTGTCGGTCTACAAACAATTATTTCGTCTTCAAGTTTTAACTTTAAAGGAAAAAGAAAAACAGCCTGAGGATGGAGACAAGGTCTTCGAAATTACTCACTTAACTTAAAAGATATACACTAGAAACATCTGACAACAGTTTTATAAATGAGGATCACATCATTCAATGGATTAACAGTATTTTAATGCATACATTATGTTATACTAGCGAAGTGATTTCGCCATTAATCGCATTAATATTGTTGATTGATTCTATGTGTGATTATTACTTTATATGTAAAATATATGCTGCGTAATATATATATATATATATATATATATATATAGGAAAACTTGTTTGTTAGAATTTGCCAGCTACAAATCCTTATCAATAACACAGAAATACTATATCATAAAATCTCTAAAAATGCCAATAAATATTGGAGACAAGAGGCATAAGGAAAAATATGCAACACGGCATAAATTTGGAAAAAAGAATTAAAAATGTCACTTATAATCACTTACTCGTTTAATATTTTGCTCCGTTAGACTCATACATCCTTGCACTTGAGACAATATATTTTGATAAAAATACAGTCTTTTGAAAGATGTTATTAAGGGAAGACGTGAAATATTTTAATGCTATAATAATTAATGGAACATATATATTTAAATATCTAGAGTTTGAAATATCTAAAAAATATTAACATTTTACCACAATAAAGATATCATATTTAACCGACATTTTAGACAATATGATGATATATATAATTAAAGAGCAAACATTTTCCGTTCTAAATTCAATTATAAAAGACAGCAAACACTTTGTATATCAACTATATGCCTTACTTTATATAATTCTTTATTGTTTATAATATTTATATTGTTTCTTAGATTAAAAAATAACTTATTTATAAATTGATATATATTCATACATATTCAAAAAACGACTTAGGTATTTACACTATTTTCAGACTATTGTCCTCAACTTTTTGTTGTTACCACAAAGTTTCGGTCGGTGTGCGCTCCTGTCTTCTTCAGGTTTATATCGATCTGCTTAACCTAAAGGGCTTTAGAACTGAACTCTTTATTTAATCTAAGAGAGTAGACAGGACCACGGCTCACATCTAGGGATTATTTTTATTTAGAATTGTTCAATTATTGATCAGAAATTTCCAATTAATACACTGAGATGTGTCACTAGATTCACAAACCAATGCTATAATCCGCTAGGCCATTGTTCCATAGGACAATTTTGTGTACTATACTTGGAGCTTTAAACCTAACCTGCTTGTTGATTAAGTTGCAGCTACTGGTGCTATTGTCAGATGAGATTTGAAACGTGGCGATAACAACAAAGAAAAAGACAACAGTCCGTATACAAATAGTGCCAACAATGATAAATCCACATGCTAGAAATTCAGACAGAAAATAAGATCTAGTGGCATTGTTTTCCTTTTCTCTTTAGATCGATACTGTTAGAGGAATGTCATGTATAGCGCCAAATTCGTTCTGTCAGCTGTATGAATTTGCTTTCACTTTTAAATGGTTAAAATTAAATGGAACCATCTTTTTTCCAGTCGTTTGTACTGGCGCTAGAGAATCACTAACTAATATCTGTAAGAATTATCAAAAATCAATTTGTCATTCTACCATAGATCAAACATATCTTCAGACGAAAGGGGCTTCATTTCTATCCTTTGTTTGAAGTATTTTGATATACATTAGTACAGGAAAGAGTGATAAGAGAAAATCTACATGCAAAAACCATTTTCCTCCAAATTTTTTTTTCGAGAAAAAATTATAACGATCGACCAAAGATAACAGTGACTTTATGTTAATGAATGTCGAATGTTTCCTCATAAAGAAACTGGTTAATATTAACATTACTATTAAACGTAGGTACATGCTAGTACATATACATTCATAAATTGTATCTTTTCATGAACAATATACTTTTTTTCGGAAATTTCTACCACTTCGCACTACGCTATATCATTTCATATTCATTTCCCAATCCCTTTAGCAAAGAATATTATTTTGCATCTGTACATGAAAAAAAGAACCTATTTATTTTCATCAGATCTTAACAAGCCGTTGATCTTTTGGTCCGCGCATCGGTTCTTCATATGAATAAGACTAGACAGCCCGGCACCGGGTGCTACTTCGTTTCCCTGGAACAAAGTTCTCAAAATTCAATGCAGGCATTAATCAATGTTTCCCGTCACCACTTTTTTGCTTCAAAATGACATCAATAATGCTATTACTAAAACTACTACTGCTACTACAACTACTACTGATAATCAATCATAGAAGATAAGAAAATAATATTAATTCACTTGAAATGGAAAAAAAAAAATAAAATAAATCTCGATAAATAGTATCAAATAATAATACATTGAAAAGAATAATTCTAATAATACTACAAATAATAATAATAATAATAATAATAATAATATCAAAGTCTATCAGAAATCAGATATTGACTAAAATAATCATGGTAGACTTGTACACGTATAGAATAATAGTCATTGATATTTAGAATAGATAATATATAAGGAAGAAAATGAAGTTTGCGTTGATATATTCATGGCTCTTTAACTTCATCAAACATAGCGATAATATTACTTGATTATTTCTGCATTGCTATTAATATTGATGAGGTAAATGATAATCAACGCTGAGAAAAAATGATAAGAGTATCATTAAAATAAAAAAAGTGATACTTAAAGGAAACTGGTTATATGATTTTCAGAACACACAAGGAAATAGTAAAACAATAAAGTAAAATTATGTTCATATATCGTCAATTCATAGTGAATATTGCATAGAACATACGAGTCAGAAATTGATAGTCTACACAAAGGAAACGAGAGAACTTTCCTAAAACTACGCCATAACAACTCAAATGATTTCAGTTAAATAGAGATTGAAATGAAAACAATGACTTACCAAACAGTTATGCAAGAATTAATGCAACTAGGAGACATGCAGTTGAGTTGTGCCTTTTAATGGAAAGTAGTAAGAAATGCTTTAATTAGCTCATAAAACAGGAAAGAATTGGGTTTTCTAATCTTTATAGTTTGTACTAATAGCATGAGATTTGGTCAAAGGAATATCGTTGAAGATATTTTTCACAGATAACAGAAATCATGCAATCATTATAGTCAGTCAGCTGCTCTCACCGTATACGGCCTCTCATCTTCCTCATTTATAGTACCATTAGACACAGAGGAATATAAATCACCAGCTTTACCCACTAAGTTTTTCTACTGTGTTTGAACAGTTGCCAGAACTGCGCTGTACCAGATACAAAATAAGAATTATCTCGCTAGATTTGTTGCCACAGTAAGTTAAAGATCTTTGGCTATCTTACTACTAAATTAAAAAAAATATATAGATTCCTTTCTTTTCCAAGAGCTTCCGAAGATATCTTGATAAAACTCTGATCCATGTAACCCCAGAGATTTTCAAGCTAGGGATATTTTTAGACGACCCCCCCAGGCTTTGCTCGTTTAAGACTAGAGTCTTCAATTTGTTGGCGTAATCTAGTACAAGCCGCTTGCTAAAGAGTGTGGTGAAGGACATAATCCTATCCTGAAGCCTCTCCCACCACCTATTCCCAAATACTCGTCTAGAGTTGTTCTCGCTTCACTACTGTAGTTAACTCTACCTGGAAGTCATGCCTGTCCAGTAAAGACGGATTGAACATCAAGTAACCAGCCATTCTGGGTCTAAAATCTAACTCCACGCGGGGACAGACAAGTTTTTGGTCCGAATAGACTAACCAGAAGAACGTGGTAAAGTCTAGTAGATGTATCTCGATGCTTCTGACTAACATTATATACAGGCAGTTAATCACCTCGGTAGACGGCCACTTAAGTTCCAACGTCCACATCTTCCGTCCATGGTGATTAACCAGGTATCTTTCGAGACCAAACTTGACGATCAGATTACCAAGTTACGATCACCCACACTCGCGCTAGCTTCGCGCCCCTATATAATTAAGGGTTCAGGAGAGCATCCAGTCCCCCATTGGAACTAAGCTGAAAAAAAAGATAGACGCTGGTCCCGGTCGGTAGGCGCATAAACAACAACGATCCGAAACGATATATTTCTCACCGCAATATCTGCTACGCTAAACCGGCTCTATGCATCTACAAGGACAAGGTTTAGCCGCGCACACAGGGTACGCTGAACCAACAAAGAAACCACTCCGGTCAATCGGCCACATATGCTAAATAGACGATATAGTCTCCAGGCAGCACACGTGCACCAACGTTGCAAATTAAGTCAATTTCCTGTATCTCGGCGACATCCCCACCGAAAGACAGGTGGTCACGAAGAAGGCCGGCAGCATTATGGCTATCCCTCAGGCCACTTGCATGCAGATTTACTATCTTAATAGACATCTTTGGGCTAGAAAGGAGACAAAAGAACAACTGCAAAATAATGCACATACAGGGTGGAATTCTGCAGCGGCAAGGATCCAGCCGGACTGTCCTAGGCTCCCTGTGTTCAACACTGACGTCAATCTAGAACAATACCGCCAATGCCCATCTTTTGGGAAGATGGCGAGTTTGCCGTCTTCTGTCCACTCTTCACCTCCATCCAGGCACCGTTTTGAGGCCTTTTCAGTCTCTGTTGCTGCTACTGCTGCTGTTGTTGTTTTCGTCGGTTGTGCTGTGTTGTAAGCTTGTTCCCGGGGAACGTTTTCGACATGTTCCCCGAGGCAGCATAAGACCCGCAAAAGGGTCATCAGCCTTCCACCATTACAAGCAACTAATTTCCCAGGACATTATCACATTGACTATGTCGCCAAAGATCTGGATGTTCATTCTTAATTCGGGAAGTATGTCTTCAATGGCGATGCCGGATTTACTCATTACAGCTCTGACTACGTCTACTTTCCGATATTTGGAAACAAAGGACCCCACCCTGTCTTCATTAATGTCCAGTGGCATACCATGCACCGTGAACCTTGTCTAAAGTGACCCCATGTATTCGTTCTGTATTCTCATTGACTTGGCCATTTGTATGCTCCCGGCCAGCTGTTTGTCTTCTTGCTCAGTAGCCAGGAGAATGTCCCACATTGCATTCGATCTCTTGGTTGGCATATTTTGTCCATTGCACAAATTCGTCAGAGCTTCTTCCATGGAATTGCTGCTAACATCGATTAATTTCCAACGCTTCACGTCGATTTCAGTGCGGTGATTTTTCGCATTTCGTTAAATGCCTCAGGAATATTTAGGAACATGTTCCCATTAATAAATTCCTGATATTTTGTCCTTTGTTCAGCGTAGTAGGTCGCATCTATTTTCATCGGCCTGTTTTCAGTCCAGACCGTTTTAATAACTTTGGTGGGCACCGGGAGTGTTTCGCTAGCGTCGCTGATTGGTAGCACTAAAATTAGTGCGGCCTTTAAAGAGACTTTTTTTCACTTTAATTCTATATTTTTACATAAATAGACAAAAAAAGAAGGTAAGAAAACCGTACTAGTGTAGCGTGGCAGAGGGTGGGGATTAAAAATTCAAAATTAACGGAAGTGGCTTTGGCAGAATACAAGTCATATATATATATATATATATATATATATATATATATATATATATATATATATATATATATTGTTAAGGCGCACCACATTCTGACTGATAATGGACTTATCCCTTTATGATATAAGTCAGTGATAGAGAGGGTAGTTGTGTTGTGTGAGGATCAGGTTACCATTACATACCGTTGGACTGTAAACATTTGCTATTGTTATTTACTAATCGGCGTTCCTTATTACTAATCACTCTGTTGTAATTACCTCTTACAAATATACCAGTATTTATCCTACAACTGTCTTTGCCTTTATTCGAATACACACAGGGAAAATTCCCAACGACTCAACATATATATATATATATATTATATATATATATATATATATATATATTTATATATATATAATTATAAAAATTTATAATATTTTTGTATTTAAGGAAAAATAATAGTTTAAAATTTAATAATGTAAAAATTTTTTATGAAAATTTTAATTAAGGGAATTTATTAATATTTTATTTAAAAAATTTATTAAATATTTGTATTATAAAAATTGTAAAAATAAAAAGTTTTTATATGTATATTATAAATTATAATTATATAAAATAATTAATGTGTATTTTAATTGTTTATATATTCACATATATAAAATATTATATTTTTGTATATATGTATTATATAAATTTATATATATTTATATATTTTTGTATATATTTTTAAATATATATAGTTTTAAAAATTTGTTTAAATATTTGTATATATATGAAATTTTATATTTTATTATATATAATATTATATATGTATATTTTTTATATATATGTATATATATACTTTATATATGATATATTATGATATATATTTTTATATATTGTAATAATATGTATTTATAATGTATAATAATTTTAAATAATATTATTTTTAAATATATTTTTATATATATATATATGATAATTATATTAATATATATTGATATATTTTGTATAAAATTTTATATAAAAATGTATATATGTATTAATTATGTATATATATAAATTTTATATGTAAATAAAATGTATATTATTTATTTTATTTATATTATGTATATTTTATATATAATATATTATAAGTATATTTTTGTATATATTATATATTTTTTATATAATATATTTGTATATTTTATATATATATAAAAATATGTATTATATAATATATTTTATATATGTATATATATATATTATATTTTGAATATATTTATGTATATTTAATATACTTTTAAGATTTTATATATTATGTAAAATTTGTATTTTATAGTTATTATTATATATATATTTTATATATTATGTAATAAGTTTTTTTAAATTTTGTATATATATTTAATATGTAAAATTATTATTATTTTTATTATTATATATATATGTTTTAAAATTTGTATAAAAATTTAAAATATTATTATATAAATATATGTTTTTATATATTTTTTTATATATGTATAAATATTTTATATAAGTATATATTTTGATATATATGTATATTTTATTTTTTATATATATATATTAATTTTTTAAAGGTATATATAGTATATAGTGAAAATGTTATAATGAAAATTAATAATATGTAAATATTTTTTAATATTTTTTATATAAATGCTATATGAAAAATTTAAATTTATCATATAAATTTATTATATAATGAAAAAGTAATAAAAAATGTATATAGAAAATAAAAAAAAAATGAATAAATTATGTTTTTTTAATATATGATATATTTTTATTATATAATTAATTATTATATATTATGTTTTATATGTATATAAATATGTTTTTATTATTGTATTATATTATAATGTATATATATATATATTATATTTTATTTTAAAATGTATATATTTATATTTTATATTATTTAAAATTATATATAAATATTATGTAAAAAAGGGTTTATATTTTTTATGTATATATTTTTGTATTATGTATAAAAATTAATATTACTTTTTTTTAATAGTTTATATTTTTAAAATTATTTTAATATTTTATTATATATATGTTTTATATATGTTTTTTGTATAAAATTTTGTTACATTTTATATATTATATTTTATTATATTTTTAAATATTATGTATATATGTTAATATTTTAAAAATGAATATATATGTTATATATTTGTATATTTTATATATAATATATATATATGTATATATATATTTTAAATATTTTTATATACATAAAATTAATAAAAATTGTATATTATTATTTTTATTATTATTTTTATATAATATATATATATTATTATATATTATATAGGAAAAATTATATAAATTTTTTAAATAAATATAAAAATTTTTAATTATTTTTTATATTATATGTTATTTTAAAAAATA
>CAHIKZ030000243.1:2507500-2559036 GCA_903632075.3 Acanthosepion pharaonis | reverse complement strand
GTATTTAGTTTAACAAGAAAATATCGAGTGCCGAAAAAAAGAATTTCAGAAGATCATATATTGAAAGTTTAAGTTTCACTATTTACATTATTCGGACTATTGTCCTCATCTTTGTCGCCATATTTATTACAACGCTTCGGCCGTTGTACGCTCTGGGCCTTCTTCACGTAGTTGGAATGTCGAACTGAACCCTTTATTTCGCTCACTGGGGTAGACTGTTATAGTTCCACGTGCCATGTTTAATGGATGTTAGTTATCATTTACCTTCTGTTAATTGCGCTCTCAAAGTTCTCCACCTCCTTAAACAGTTATTGAACTCACACATTTTTTGGGTCCCGTCACTGGATCTAACTAAGGCCTTTATCCACTGTGTCATGTGTCCTTGAAATATAGACAGATGTTTGAAGTTTCAATCTAGAAATCTACTGTTAGCATACCTCTTTCTGTTACTAGTGATCAAATCAAATATTTATTTATGATTAATCAATATTGCATAATGGATCATATTAAACTATCCGCTGTATAATATACAAGTTTCTGAATTTGCAGTTGTCCCTTTGATTAAAACTATTCAGACTGCACGCGACAGACACAGCGGTTTTTGCACAAAATATGAAGCGGTTCTGGATAATGAATTCAGTTCAATTGATTTGTTTTCTACGGCTTATCAACATTTGCAGGTTATTTAAAGCCAAAATATATTTTAGATTATAAAAAAAGATATATTATTCCTTACCGGTAGCCTGAGCCTTGCTACCGGTGATGAATAATACGTATATTTATTAATATATACTTCATAGTTCTGGTATATTACATCAAGGCCTAGTTTTTAACGCAAGCACTCAGTATGCGATGTGTATATATATATTATTATACCTGAACTTACCTATTCTATTATTAATAGACTCTCCCTCACATAATAAGTAGTAGTAGTATTAGCGGTAGCCAGTTGAGCTCAGTGGAGTTGAGGTGAGTCAGTTGATATCGGACATTGAAGTATCAACCATCACAAACTAGATTGCTGCGTCATTAATTATTATTAAGTTCCTAACGTTTTTGTACGTCGGACCCCGTTAGGACCGACTTATTGAAATACCAGCCTCCACTGTGAAAACTACTTTACAACATATATATATATATATATATATATATAATGTTACGGTTCTACCCAGCCAAACTCCCGAACCTTTGATATACTTTGCCCTTATAGCGTATCATCTCCCTTTCTTTCTCTCTCTAAAAGTGACGGGCACTTACTCTCTCCATATCAGTTTGTTGAAGTCAGAACTCGGATGAATAACTGGACAGATAAACGACTGACCATAGAACAGAATCGGGTTAAGATCTAAAAGCAGCATGAGACACACGTGCAGAATCACGTGATATAATACTAAAATTTTAGGGGAAACATTATCTGGAAAGTTAGTTGGACAGCGGAGCTTGCCTGGTCAACATCCTTTGTTTTTTTCACGTCAATCAAAGGGGATTGCATAATGAAGCCTAGTATTAACTCACATACACTATGCCGGATGTAGACATATATTTGACTCACCAAATAGTACTAAACCAAAGGCAATCGTGAATTACTCAACGTGTTAATCCCCTAAGACAAATGCATAAAAAATATTACAGAATGTCTTTCCAAAGATTAAGCATGGTTTTTTTTCTAAAGAAGAAAGAAGATGCTTTTTTCTTGGGTATATGAAATAAGAAGTAATACTCAATGAAAATCACAGATGTAACACACTTGATTGAACACATGAAGAGTAAATCTGCTAAAATTGATGGAAATGTAGAATTATTGCATCAAGCTCACGTTAATCTTGCTAAGCGTATCAAACGTTGCATCGAAAATGATGGAAGCCATATTGACGATGTTATTCGTTCATATTCCAATTCATTAAAATTTTATTGAAAATTTAATATCTTGAAATTATGCCTCTGCACCCAGAATTTATGCACACCCTGTAGAATAACCTTAAAATTAATGCTAAGCAGACTGGTTTTTGATAGAAAAAATGTCATAACAGAGTTCAATAGAACAGACGATGATGAAAGGACAAAGCGTTTATGACATATTGCGAAAGACAGAAAACAGAATTAAAAATAAAAATAATATTGTTATTTACACTATTTATATTCGGTATATCTTTGTTGTTGTTATCACAACGTTTTCCCCGTTATATCCTCCATCTTTTCTAAGGTGTATATCGATCTGGGTAATCTACAGAGAATTCTGAACTGAACCTTTTATTTAATCTAAGTGGGTAGACTTTTATCGTTCTTCATGTCTAGGGATATCGTCTAGATCTTATTATTATTAATGTTCGGTTATTGTTCGCCCAATTCCACCGAGTATAAATCGTGTAAATAATAACAAATAATTGAATTCCAGTAATTCACACAGAAATAATATGACGATCACGTTTACACACCGGTTCCAGTAAGATCAGCGAAGTTAAGCAACGTCGAGCCTGATCAATACCTACGGATGGGATTATCTGGGGCTGTAATCTTGGGTGTGCGTGTGGTGTAATAGATAATGGCTCGGCTCGATGAATCGGAGAGCCGAGTTCGAATTCCACTCGAATTTATTAAATTCACTTACATGCTAATACCCTTGGGAAAGGTATGAATCGTCTTATTTTTCCCCTCAGCTTTGGATAACTTTAATTTCAGATTTAAATATCAGCAGAAACCGGGTTCGTCCTTGGATGGCAACTGGTCTACCGTAGAAAAAATGCCAAAGTACTGCGGGGAAAAAAAAAATTCTGCCTCGTCAGTCATTTATCGAAAGACATAACTGACCGAGTTCATATTCCCTTTGGGAATGTTATGCTGCCATCCCTCGATTAATGCCATTTCTATTAACTGCGTGTTCGATCTGTGCGCTAAAAGTAATATATACCAAAATTCAATTAATGCATACATAATACTCGATTACTGCGGGAAAATATAAATCCCTTTAACCATAGTAACTGAAAATTTATACTTTTATACTTACCGATGTACACAGCCACATTAATCGAGAGATTCCTGGAATCACATGCACGCAAATATCATTGGGAAACATCTGAATCCGACTCTAACATCCCTTCGAATGGCTTAATTTCTAATACTTTTATCAGTAAATCATTATTTTCTAAAAAATAATTACAATCTAAACATATTTTCTAACATTAAATAAAAACAACTATGGTTTCAAAAGTGAAAACGAATAAATCAAACTCAATTTTCGAGCCATCTGCAAAAAAATGAAAATTTTAAAGATTGCAGAAACATGGAAGCCATTAAGCAGTATTAAATATAAAAAGAAAGAAAAAACAAATAAAAATAAAATATTTAATATGAGTGCAGTGAAGATACCGAGATTATTCAAACCAAGCTTTATCTAACCGAGCATTGTCAAGTAAATATTATATATAAAATTTCTACTGCCAAACCTTGTCCGAAAAGAAAAAAAAACATTAGATTTTGCCAGTTCCATATTCACATTTCTATCTAGATCGTTGGTTGCTGACAGTTAAGAGCCAGATTTCTTCAGCTTACAATTTTCTGGCGTTGTTCCACTTAACGGAATTACATAACGGGGATAAAGTATCCAATGATTAGTAGAGACAAAAGAATTGTACCTAGAGCAGTTCAGTCAAGTCAGCGTTATATCTGCTATAAAATATAAAATATTGAACGTATTTTTTTTTCTTTTTCTTCTACAGATTAATTTCCTGAAAGTACAGAACGTAGAATGGGTGTTTACTTAACAATCCTTTCAGCAGTAAATCTGTAGTTTTTATTAAGTTAGTACGTATAAATGTATTTTATTCAAGAATCTTTTAGATAATCAGTGTGTGCAGATAATTCATAGGAATGTTATACGACGTAGAAACGTATTATTCGATATCTTAGAGCGAGACAAATTGTAATTGGACATTTTAAATGATTACATTTGAGTCAAAAAATGCCATTCTTGATGTTTACATTTGTTGAGTGCCTTTTGATTTATAACGCATAATAATTAAGAATTTATTATAAGAAGATAGTTGGCTTTCTTTATATACACGACGTTAGATTATGTTATAGGACACAATCTCTCTTTCCATACGGCGCCCCTATGGGACATAGACGATCAAGGCTCATCATAACTTTCTGTCCATCATAGCTCTTAATAAATTTTGTCTTTCTGTTGTTTCTCCTAAAACCTGTTCCGCCATCCGTTTATTCATGCTCACTAAGTATCTTTCTACAACTTTCCAACCTCTGTATCAGGAAACAATATTTCTTCTTCATTAGACTTCTCAGTCCTTGTCCTATAACCTATTTACACAATCCCGTTAGGTAAGCTGCTCGATATTTCCCTCTGTTTCTCGCCTCCATAGTGTTCACGGAGTGTCGAATTTCCCGGTTCAGCTTGTCTTATACTTATTTTCTATGTGCAGTGTTCCATCAGGACATATATGAACATGGCTCTCCACAATTTTCTGTTCTTTATAGCTCTTAATAAGTTTTGTCGTTCTGTTGTTTTTTTCTAAACCATGTTCCACCAACCAATTGATAAGCTCACTAAGAATGTTATGCTTTTTTGTCCTCTATCTTTTTGAATTTACTCTGTCACGTGAGTATCAGATTCTCCAAGCCTTCCTTCCTCATTATGTGCCCCAAATTCTCCAACTCTCTCTTCGTGATGTTAATTATAAGTTTTCTTTTTCTTTCAATTTCTCTAAAACTTCGTCGTTGCTAACATGTCTGGTTCATAGTACTTTTATATAGAACAGCATTTCTGTTGCTTCAAGTCTCTTCTTCATCTTTGAGGAGATCGTCCAGCTATCACAGCCATACAGGAGGACAGATACAGCGTTACAGTTTAGTAATCTTTTCCTTGTTTCTAGTGATTTTTTTTTAATTATTACTATTCTGCTTAGCGTTTGCAGTGCAAATTTAGCGATCCCAATCGCCTTCAGATTTCAGTGACACACTTTCCGTCTTCTGTTAAAACATGTCCCAGATATTTAAATTCTCGCACTTGTTTGATTATGGTCCTTGCATTGAGGGCTCATCTTCTTGCAACCCGCCATGTATTGTCTTCCTGTAGTTGATGTTTCGTGCTTCATTCGAATTTTTCTTAAATACATTTTGAAAGAGTTTTATGTAGTTTTCTTTCTGTGTCTGCTATCAGCATTGTATCATCTGCATATTTCATGTTCTTAGGATTGTGTTCGCCAGCAATGAATCCACACAGGACGGCTAGTTCACTCAGAATCGCCTCACTGTATAGTAGGATAACGAATCCTTGTCATACACCCTTTTCTGTCTTTGCATATCTACTGAAATCATTTTCTGTTTACCGACAGTATAGATTCTTGATTCTTCTAATATCCTTCCCAAATATATCAAATTTGCCGAGAACTTTCAATAGATCTTTCTGGCATACATTATCGAACGCCTTTGGTTAATCTGTAAAATACGGGTACAAGTCATTCTACATCTTTATTGCTCAGTATGATAAATTTCTGAGGATTAATATCGCATTCCTTGTTCCAGTGTCTTTAACGAAACGGCACTGTTCCTGTCGTAAATCCGGTTTGATTCTGCTGCGCGCTCAGTTTAGCAATTTCGTTATATGGCTCATTAGACTGTTTGGAGTTCAAATTTATTTTCATCTGGCTTCTTAGGCAGTGTTATGAAAATAGATCTACTTAGGTCTTCCATCATATCGCCACTGTTGTAGATTTCATTTATTATTTCTGAAATCTTGCCTATCCCGAAATGGTCTTTTATGCTTCTTGATAAATAAGAGAACTAACAAGACAAAAACATTCATGACTATGTTTTTGTCTTGTTCTCTTATATTTATACATATTTACTTTATTTCTGATACTAATTATTTCTATTTCTGCACATTTTTTGTTGATCTATTCCTCTTTAGAATGTTTGCATTTGTTCCTTATTTTTTGTTTTATATTTTGTTCTATGTTCCCTCATGTCAAGAATTTTGTCTGCCACCCATGCCGTTTTTATTCTTCGTCTTAATTCCTCTAAGATGATGTTACTAAAAATTCTCTTAAAGTGGCCCACTTCGTGTTTCTATTTTCATTTTGTCATGGTATTTGTCTTTTAGGCTGTCCATAGATTTCTTCTTCAGATTCGGATCGTTCATGTACATATTGTATTGCAATTTGAGTACTTCCTTAGTCCTTTTCCGGAGTTTCACTAGTGATCGCTTCTGCAACCGGCATTTGGATATGTTTGCAGTATAAAAGTGCCTTCCTGATTCTATTGTTGAGTTATGTAGTCGATCTGGTTTTTGGTTTCTCCTCCTGGAATTCCCCATGTCTATATTCGTCTTTACTGTTCTTGAAATCAGGTGCTGTCTACTACCTGGTCATTAGGCGTGCACTATTGGACCCATTTTTATACACGTTCATTACTGGTTCATAGTCCGAATTTACCAACTATTTCAACGTCCCTCTTGTTGCCTACTTCGTAATGAAGGACTCCCATGACAATTATAATTTCTTGCGATTTTCAAAGGGGCTTGGCATTGTCTAGCATAAAGCAGAACTTTTTAATTTCGGCTTCTGCAAGAGCCAGAGCACAATTTTTCTGTAGATGAGCTTGCTATCAAACTACTCTCTAAACAATACATCGAATGCGTTGGTTGCCCCCCGTAAAGAGACTGACCTAAATGCTACTCCGATCAAAGGGGAAAATAATTCGCCTCGACCCGACTCCTGAATCTGGAACATGTGACCTTCACGGTGACCCTAGAGAGAGAGTCTGAAACGCCTCCTTTATCCTGCCAATAAGCTTGTGCTTGGTGTTACAGTCAGTGTTGTTGTTGTTGTCGTTTTCAACCGCTCCCACATATAATAATCCATGGGATTACAATCAGGGGAGTTATGTGGCCAGGCATTCAGACCGGTGAAATCGTAAAAAGTATATGACAAAAACTTTTCTCTCTTCCTTGAGATGTGGCAGGGAACTGAATCTCGTTGCCACACATATAGTCTTAAGGCATCATCCTCTCTAAACAAGGCTTGAACACTGTGTTCAGCAACACAACGTAACCGTCAAAATTGAGCCTGAAACATTATTCGTAGATGGGAGGTTGAATGACACCCCTCCCAAACCATCACATTTTGTGGAAACTTGGATTTCCTGACACAAGGAACGTCATATATATTGAAGGTAAGTTGTCCGTTGTGCTGGACGTTTTGCAGCTGATCCTGACAAAATTATTTTCATAAATGAACCAGATTATCCCTGGTTCAAGAGATGTTTCACATTGTTAAGGAATTCCTCTGCCATCGCCCTACGGTTTTTTCGATCCGTTTCGGTAAGAAGTTGAACTTTACACCTCTTGTATGACAGGTAGCTCAGGTCATCGTTCAAGGACATGATGACAATTCCAACACCCATTTCCCGTGTCAAAGCCCGCATTATCTTGCTTGGGTCTTCCATCGTTTTCTCTTGCATTTGTTGGATCAGTCCTAGTGCATAGATGCAATCAGAACGTCTTCCGTGTTCTTTCCTGGAAGTCACGACGTCTTTTTCACGTCTTGTTGTTTTCACAATGTTCAAAGAGCATTGAGCAGCTGTCATAATTGCGGCATTTTGATGACGGTTACAATCATCATGATGCAACTTACCATTTTCCAATATTCTGCTAGTATCTACTTGACCATGCTAGTTAATCCTAACACCTCTAAAACTGTAGAGATTAGGTTTCAGAATGCTTTTCACTGATGCCATTGGCAGATATTCCAAGCCAAGTTGAAAAGATCAAAACATTAAATTCTGTAAAAGTTAACCCTAACATCCTATCTATGTATATCTATCTCTCTTTCTATATATATATATATATATATATATATATATATATATGATGAAAACGGAGACTTTGGAAACCCATAGTAATATTTTATTTCGCAACACAGATTCCTCTGTCACTTCTCATCAGACCAAACGGTTTCAACAAGACTCTGTTCTTACATTGATCTCATTTTGGATTTATATCCATTTTGGAATTATCTATACAAATTATCAAATATATATATATATATATATATATATATATTATCAGTCCAACATCCGACCTCGACTTTGCTTTGAATGTTGCTGCGACAACTGACAAAATACTAAAGCGCAAATTTCTTCAGGAAAATCGCCATTGGCTTCAATCACGGCCTCCAGACTACTTCAGAATCTCCTGCATCTCTTCTGAGTCGTCTCCATGTTTAAGTCGATGAATACTGCCATAATCCTTGGCTTCAGTTCATCTTTGCTTTTAAAAAGTCTTTTGATGGTTTCTTGCTCAACTGCACCCGACATATAACAATCTGGAGAGTTAGGTGGCCCGATGTAAGGAGGGATGAGGTCGGAAAAGTTGCGTGGCATGGTGCAGAGTCCTGTTGCTAGACATAGTCTTCCAGCAACCACCCTCTTGAACTAGGCAGAACTATCTCCTCAAAGCACTTGATGTAGGTTTCCCTGCCGAGTCTGAGAACATGATGGAAGTTGAATGGAGGTATAACCTTATCGTCACTAGTGATCACGCCAAACATCTTCGTAAGCTCCATTAGACTCATCTGTTTCCGAACTGTCCACAGATTAACACCCAAATAATTTGAAATGTTATTATTGGTGCTTCCGGAGCGAATGCCAAGCATTACAGCATGCCGTTTTCAAATTTCTGACACTACTGTACTGTGTAGTCGACAAAGTCAAAAACGCACAACGCGCATGCGCAAAATTCAAAATATAAAATAGCGACAATTTACCAATCGCACTGTGTACTGTCATTATAATTGTTCTAATGAACTTTGCTCTATGCTTTCTAGAATTTGTGAATCCAAGTGCAATACTAGATTAGCGGAGAGTTCTCATAATTTTACAGATTAAATATCTCCATGTAACCGTATGAAAAACATTTTCTTCAGTCGTATTTTCGCGGGTGGAAATCTGATCTGGCTTCCTGCTTCCCAATCAATTTTGTTCTTCATAATGTAAAATGCAATGTCAATTTTCTGTCTTATTTTTTTCTTTTATTTCTCATCCTCCTGAATCGGCTTGTTTGCTTATAGCCTCTAACACGGTGGCATTACCTTGATTGAGATGAAATGATCATTTATATATATATATATATATATATATATATATATATATATAACAATAGAGAGAGAGAGTGTGTGTGTGAAAGAGATGGGGGCTGGCGCGTACAAATCGCGAACCTACGGACCTTGTGACCATCGTTCAATTATCAACATTTCTACTTATATTAATTTACAAATTAAACCAAGCAAAACTGACGATTAAATGAAAAATATTCATGAATATTGACGGCATTTTTGTCTCTTTTTTTTGTTTTGTTTTGTTTCTTGTCCAAATCGGTGAATTTGTTTTTCTCATATTAAGACTCGAATAAAGACTATACAAATATCACTATTTTTATTCATAATGTTGAATGTGTTAACTTATTCAACTTAGAAAAATCTCAAGTTGATGTTAAAAATTGAATTAAAATATTGTTGATTTATTCAAGATGGAATAATCTATTATGAATTTGTATCTAGATACATTGTATTTATTTTTTTTATTTAGATACATTGTATTTATTTTCTATTTTTTTTGTTAAAATTTTCACGTCTATTGCATATGATCCGGTATAGTACATAATGAGGTTAAAAAAAATTTGTAATTTATATGAATAGTGACTATATATGGATATCTATTAGAGTGGGTATCATATTTTCACTGGTTTCATAAACTCCTTTCCGCGGCTGTCTCTCTCTCTCTTTTATTTTATATATATATATATATATATATATATATATATATATATATATATATATATATATATATATGTATATATATATATATATATATATATATATATATACATATATATATATATATATATATATATATATATATATATATATATATATATATATATATATATATATATATATATATATATATATATATATATATATATATATACATATATATATATATATATATATATATGTGTATACATATATATCTATATATACATCTTTATATATATATATATATATATACATGTTTATATATATATATATATATATATATATATAACCTGTGTATACATATATATCTATATATATATATAGATAGATAGATACAGATATATATAGATAGATAGATACATAGATACGAGAGTGAATGAAATGCATTTATCAGTAAATGGAGTGTGAGAATTATATGGTATTTATTCACGGAATATTCCATCTGATATTTAGAACTTATATATAGCGAAAGTAATTTTCCTGATGATGATGATGGTAACTGAAGAAATGGCAAAAATATCTGTAATAAAATTGAAAAATGTCTTCAGGAATGTCAAATAGACATTTTTTTTTTAAATTGCGTTTTATTTTCAAAATGTGTTTTTTTTAAAAACATTTTCCTCTTTTCTTAAGTTTTACTTGCGTTTGTTGATTTATTTTCGCCAAACATTTGCTATATGTTTTCTCTTATTTTTTTTTTCCTCTTGGAACATTTTGTATGCGCGTATCTTTTTTTTTTTCTTTTTTTTCTTCTCCTTTTTGTCTTCTTCTTTTCATCTTCTGTGTGCTCGCGCACGCGCGTCTGTGTCTGTTTTCGTTTTCAGCTTAATTTCTTTCTTTTTTTATGTCCCTGTCAAATTCATATTTTTTGAAGTTCTCGTTTCTTTTCCCTGTTCATACTTTAACTATATTTTCCATCTGCCATCAACGTAGTATCGTCTGCTTTTTTATTTTTATTTTCATTTTACATTACAATGATTTTTTCGTATTGTTAACGATGTTTACTGATTTTGAAGAATTTTTCACCGATCTCCTCAATGTTCATTATTTCTTTGTTTAAGTATAAAATAGATGCCAAGACCTCTTGGTCTGTTTTAGCTTTCACACGTTTTTCTTATCTTTACATACAGTTTTATATAAGCAAAATATATTATGATTCCTTTATATATCCATTTACTTGTTAAAGTATCTCGTTATTGATTTTAATTAGGACGATCGTAATATGATAATGAAGTGGCTGTGTCAGCAAAATGATAACGCGAGAGGTGTTTTTTTTATTGTTTAACATTACATTTTATTAAACCTTTTGACTGTCAATTATTCTCGACCTTTTTGAGTGTGTGTGTGTGTGTGAGAGAGAGATAGAGAAATAGAGCGAGAGGGTGAGAGTGAATTTCCCATCGTCCCCTGTTTTCATACCAGACCCTTAAATACTCTGTAAGCGTGAATGATAGACTTGGCGTTTACGTGGCTTTACTTGAGTAGTATTATTTTCCACCCTACAACCTCTTTCTACACAGACGAAATGTTGTTTATATATCCATCTCTAGAATATTCTGGTAATCCTTGGTATGAGAATAAACTACATTCAGCAACAAGGCGTCTTATCGTGGGATTGGATGTTTTGAGGATCGTGGAACCACTTCTTAATTGCTGTTGTTCCCCGGTTGAATTTGACACAGGATGATACCACCAGTTATGGCCCCAGGTATGGAAAAATAGTGAGCCTTACAAACAAAACACAATGAAATTATAAATATGCTTGTTTTTATAATAAAAATACCAGCAATAAATTAAGCCGTACCAGTAACTTGAAACGAGTTTAAATGTGAATTAAGTTTAAGCGTTTAATGATTTTTTTTTTCTTTCAGATTTAATAACTTAAGTCTTTGGCAATGTGAACAATGGGAAGATTAACAATCAAACAACGTGTTAAAGTAATCGAAGGCTATTACGAAAATGGACGTTCAAATTTATAGATATACGGCCAATGATTCTGCTAGCAAAGAAAAAATTCAAACCAGTGACTTTTGTGATTGCAGTGGCTTTTCAACAATTTTCCTCGGATTTTCATCAGCCCAAATGCGACAATTTTGCTTATTAACGAATCTTATTAAAGATAAAAATGGGTTTCATCAGTAAAGAGGTCTTCTGCGAAAAATGTTCATCGGTTTGTCTTTGTTCCTGCAGCCAATTGACAAATATACGGCGCTCCAAATAGTCAACAGGTTTCAGTTCTTGTGTCAAGTGAATTTTGTGAGCCTATAGAGAGAAATCTTTTGTCAAAATTCGATGTAACGTTGTTGTGGATGCGCGCGATGACGAATGGAGGTGTCTGGATTTCGGCCACATTCTATAGCAATGTTTTCAGCTGAACGGCGTAAACGAGCACGCATTGATGTTTTCACATCTGCCCCCGGACCAGTTTTTTGTTAGAAAAACTTACTAACAATAAATATTTATAGAAAAATGACTAGAATTAATATTTTAACAAAATGACCAACGATATATTTTATTGTGAAATGCCAAATACATTTTGTCTGTAGTTGAAGGCATATAATTGAGTTCAAAATATATTTAGTTGAAGTCATACATTTGCGTTCAAAATATTTACATTCTTGCATTAAATAACCCATAGAGGTGTTGATATGTCCCTAAAAATAAGCAACCAACCAGTTAACCAATATTCTCGTTCAAACGCCTTGAAGACCGAATAGAAATGTGACGATACATACTAATGTATTCTTTTGTCGGGATTACACCTCTGGTAAACAGTCTTTTGTATTCTTTTTATTTGGTGGTCTGGTGTATGTTTCATGCTGTGCATATTCCGAAACCATATTACGCCAATATGCAAATATCTTATATATCAAAAGAATTTCTGCTGCTTTTGTGTATCATATACACGTCCGGAAATATTGAATTATATTTAATCCCAATCAGGACAACTTTGATCTGAATAGTGTGGGCTTGTGCTTATGTCACCATATATAACGATATCCCTCGAAGAGATACTAAAAATGAGCTTTGTACTCGGTGTCACATCGCAACATCAAAAGAACGAGCTGCTTAAGATGGTTGAACTAGAATGCAAAATCCCAACCATAAGTGCAGAACTGGGATTCAAATGATGTCGGTGGCTATGCTGACATCAACAAGACGTCATCTCTGATGAAAATAGTTTATACACACACAATACAACTAGACGATAGGAAGATATATGAACGCCACGTTTTTGAGTAGGGTAGTGGGAGTCCCTCAGAGTCTTGCTGGAAGAAAACTGAACGTCCAATAATCTACCGAAAAGTCACATATATATGGTCGACGATATTTTGATGTAGAGTGGAATTGAATAAATATTATATTATTTTACGTACGACAAAATTAATATTGTTTTAATGCTATTATTCTCAAAATGCAAGGTGCAAGGGTCACTCATGGTAGAGCGTTGCTTAATGAGGGTTTGTAAGAACGTATGAGAGAGAATAAAATGTGTATATTATGAATATTTTTAGGATATACAATAACTGACTCATAAATTGAATAGGTTAATATTAGAGTGATTAGGGAAGCATTCTCTCTGGTGTGTCCTCACAGTATAATAGTTTCATTTCAGTAATTGTTTGAGAGAGAACCCCCCCCTTAAAAATGGAATACAAAGTGTACGGTGATGAGACTTCTGAATACGTTGAATGACGTGTCCTAGCTCTGAATGCTTGGACTGGTGGAACAAATGAATATAACAAGTCGGAACACCTTCCCTGAAATTAATGTTACTACAACTCGAATCGAGCAACATTTCGTCTGTGGGGAAATAGGTTGTAGGGTGAAAAACAATACTTCACAGTAAAATCGCGTAAACGCTATTGAAATCTGTCAAGTTTGAAAAGTAAGGATTGCGTAGCTATGTAATAAAAGACCGTTTTTGTCTGTTTTTCAAGATAGTGACGTCAGTGGGAATTAGATATTTTCTAGAGTGGTACAAGGAACCGAACACTTTTTCAGGATATTTAACGATGGACCATATATATGATTTCATTCGAAGACTTCAGAGAAATTCAGTTTCAATAGACATTCTAGGCAAGATGTCACATTGACACTGTCAACGTTCATCATTTCTAGTCTCAGGGCGGGGTTTAGGCATGAAGAGACCACTGGTCTAACAATGGGGTGAGGGCTTTATTATATATGCTCCCCACTATCTAAAGAAAAATGATGATGCTTTTTTGGTGTAAAATATGAAACACTTAAACTGCAACTCTATATTCAAAATATATACGCATTTAAAACAGATGCATCTAAGTAGGACCCCTTCAAGAGGTTTCATCGAATTTAAAATAGCCATACTAAATAGAGGGGCTTAAATACTCTAAATTGTTTCAAATTAGTTCAAAAAGAACAATTTCGTCTAAAAATAATCAAATTTCATCTGTTCTTATATTTTTATTTTTTAGTTTCATCTAGGGAGGCAAAACTTGAGGGCTCTGGAAGGTTCAACACTTGGACCCCACACTCTGTAGCCCATACTAACCCATAAATAATTCTGGTACAGCCTGGAAATGTACAAATATCCAACATTTTTTTGTTCATTATATTAGCGTTGACTTGTATATATGAGTTCTAACTGAGCACTAAGCTAGCTTTAGCCCCAATAGACATCACAGGATGAGGTTACAACCGTTCACTATGAACAAAGTATATTCAATGACTGCTCTGAGGCGAAACGCTCTTACTTAGTTTTGGTGGAATTGACTATTGCAACAGTGAGGAACTTGCGAGTACATACTACTAACGAACGCCATCACATGCATAGACAAACTCGTTTATATTTCTGATCAACAAATTTGGCTGAACTCGTTTATATTTCTGATCAACAAATATGGCTGAACCCACCCCCGTGAGTGCTGCACACAATCGCATCAAGGATACTTCCAGTTCTCGTGAGGAGCTTAGTTCTAACAAAGACATTTCCTCCACTATTAAACTGCGTATTCTAGCTAGAAGTGATAACACTTGCCAGGCTTTGGCCGTCTAAATTTTTGAGCGTTGAACCTATAAACGATAGTATCGTTTGCATATATATATATATATATATATATATATATATATATATATATTACATTACATGAATATCATATGTTAATGATCCCTGTTTAATGATTTAAATTGCAAAAGGTCTTTTTAGACGAAATTAATTAAAGTACAAAACTAAAAAGATCTTATGCAACCTGTTTAAGTAATAAACACAGATCATAACATTTATACATATACAGGTTCGAGTTAATGTACTTTTATTAAATTTGTTTGCGAAGATGTATTTCTCGCCATTTAAATCATTAGCTTCTATATCTGTTTTTTTGTATGAATGATTCATGTAATGTAAATTGAACTGCACCACATACTTGATATATATATATATATATATATATATATATATATATATATATATATATATATCTCATAGAATGCACTTAGTCAGATAGTTAATATATAAGAAAGAGGGTAGGACCCAAAAAAGTGAGTTGTGTTGAGATGTCATAGATTGAGTGTATATGTAGCAATACTTTATGTCATCTCGTATTCATAACAGACGCTACTAACATAGCGTTACATTCTTTAAATCATCAAGTATTATTTTCTTCCTCTCGTTATCTTCGTCTCTGCATTGTTTGCTCGACGCATATCTTCGTTTAAAGGCTGAATATTCTCAGCTGGTTTATTTAATTTCTCCAGTGACATTATTCTAAGAAGACTTACCAGTTATTATTATTATTATCAGTGTACATAAGCCTAACGCAGACAAGTTAGGCAGACAACACTTTGCTATTAGCAGATTGTGAAAAAATGAATGAAGTATCAAAGAAACTAATCGATGGAAGCAAGGAAAAATAACCATAAACTGTTAAAAGACAAAATGTTTGTTATCGGGAAAAGGGACAATGGAAGATGTGAGTTAAGCAACAGTGTCATCAACGATAACCAGGTGAGGAAATTTAACACTGTCAGTAGTATTTTAGAGGGATTGACATCACAAGACGTATAGAATTAGTGAAAGGTGATTTTTCAAAAGCCAAAGCACCGAAAATCTCTTAACAAACAAATACAACAATACCGGTGTAGATAATTTCTAAAAGGGATTTTACCTATTTAGTTATGTTAATTAGAAGAAATATAAGGTATATAGTAATGTAAGAGACAGACTGATTGGTTTGGGTCGTTTTGATTTACGACTTATCAACCTCAATGGGTTATTTAATACCGACAAATTTTTTATTGATGGTATTTTTTTTTTTTTTTAAATATATTGCTGGTACTATTTTTAGCTTCAAAAATCTATTTTTGGTAATATTGTTTCTTCAAAAATCTATTTGTGTTGATATTTTTTCCTGCTGGTAAATTTTTTTTTTAAAAGTATATATCTGTTAATACTTTTTTTCAGATAATATATAGCTGATAATATTTTTTTAAATGTATTGCGAGTAATTTTTGAAAAAAAATGTATTGCTGCTAATAATTTTTTAATTCACAATTTTATTGTTGGTAATAATTTTTTACAATGTATTTTTGGTATTAAAACCCATTTTTATACTTTCACAATATTTTGACTCCAGTTTGTGGGTTAACTATTTGGCCATAGCTGGACCCTAACAGGTACTACCAATTCAGGTCAGGATGGATCTGGGAAGAACAGAAATTAAGTGTCGGTTACACTCTGCTCAAAACCTCCTGGACAGAGGCTTTGCTGTCGGATGTACTTTATCGTCTTACCCAGGACGGAGACTGGCAGATGTTGACTACTGATCACAAATAATAATATCTTCATAATATGACATGGATACATTCACGAGACATTAACGAGACATTTCCGCCACACTTCCAATGTTTAAATTTCAACATTTCAACATACAAATGCGTATGTATAGACATAACATCACCCGTATACATACATGTGTCATAGCCGAAACTGCCCACATACGTTTATATATGTATGAGTCCCCACGGACGACCAAGTATGTATATGTGTCTGCATATATCGATGTTTGCGTTAGTACGATGAATGACAAAACGACGAAATTTCCCCCACCACTTCCACAATAACACCAATACACGCAATCTACATAAACCCAAATTTTTAAAACATTAATCAGTTTGTCTGACGATCGCTAAAGCGTGAAACCCAGGGTCACAAACTCACATCTATCCAACCAAATATGTTAGCTCTATCTCTGATATTGAGCGCTTTCTAATAAGTACTGCGTATATAATATATAAATAATTATACATATATATATTTATTTATATTTATATACACTTTTCACATATATATATATATATATATATATATATATATATATATATATATGAAGAAATATAGTCTTAAGATGTGTTCTATTTATGGGATAAAGTGCTCAGAGATAGAGCGTGTGTAAATATAAGAGTGAATATAAAAGTCAACACTTAGAGAGAGGTCTGACAGTCTGTTTCTTACTAGATGCAATCGTCAAGCCGAGAAAAATAACAGCACTCGTGGCCTGACGATTGCGTCTAGCATGAAACAGACTGTCGCCTCTAAGTGGTGACTTCTATGTTCACTTATATATATATATATATATATATTCTCTTTGATTCCATAACATTTACTTTTTTTTTGTTTCCCCCTCTTAATCATTTCCTTCCATCTAACGTTGAATCTTTCTGCTGTCTATTCTTTTTTTCACTCTCTTTCAACCTGCAATATATTTCGCTTTTTTTTTTTTTTGTCTTTCCTCTTTTGATATCTTTCATCATTTGAATCTACTCAGCCTAATTTTAACATGGAAATGGATTCACTTCCGAACAAAGCATCCCTGTGCCGCGGCTAATGTAGAACAGTTCCTCGGGAAAATAGCCGAGCAAGAAAGTATTTCAAATGTTCGTGACAACCTCCACGGTTACGCCCTTACAATCTTTTCAGAATCTGTCTTGAGGTCAGGGTCAATAAGAAAGAAAGTTCGAAGAGAACAAGTACCCATTGTTGTCAGACATTATCATCATGAGAGAGATATCATTCCTTGTCTGATATTTTAGTTTATTCGTCAGTATACAGAAATAGATAGTTTATTATTCTTTACTTGAACGAAGAGGAGATTTTCACTATGGGAATATGAAAGAATTTTATACGTTCAAAACGAACCACAGATAAATGTTCTGTTTTGGGTATAGTTTATTTTCCTTTTGTTCTGAAAATACATGTGATTGTTAAATATTGCAAATACAAGAATATACGAAATGAAAACATTACGAATTCAATTGCACATACTTTTAACGTATCGCCGAAGCTATTATTTTAAGGATGAAGAAAAACATTTAAATTAAATTCGATATTAAGCCGTACTGATTCGATTATGGAAGTGAGAATTAATACAGATATCATAGTTTGAATTTTATTGACGGTTTTCTGCGCGCAAACATACTCTCTCTCTCACACACACGCACACACGCACACACGCACACACACACACACACACACACACACACACACTGTGTGTGGTCCTGGGTACGACGTTAAAATACATCCGGCAGCCTCTGATCGGTTGGTTTTTAGGAGCTGGAACCATCTATTAATTGCTGCTGTTCTCAGTCTCGGCCTGACCTGGGGTGGTAACCTCTGTTAGGGTACACGCCATGGGTAAATAGTTAACCTGTTAACGCCAAAACTGGGGTCAGAACACAAGGATTTTTGAAAAACAAATCCAACAATACACTTGACTATCGGCAAAAAACCTCTTCAAAAGAATACATCAATGAAATTTGATCTACAAACTGATATCTTGCAAAGAATACATATTCTATTCTAACGAACTTATCTTAAAAATATTGTCGATATTTAATAACCCATTTGGGTTGATATACCCTAAAGCAAAATAAACCAATCAACCATATATTCACTTGTAACCCTTGATGATCCAATTTCACTATCATGACATACTTCTAAGTACGATTCTCAACTGGTTAAAAATTTTGACTGATCTCAAAATACGTTGCTTTTCCTTAAAACTGATGGTTTACTGTAAATAACAAAGTCGATAAGCGTGAGGAAATATAGAACACTGTTCTTCCTTGAACAGCATTTGAGGAAAAAATCGAAAAGGAAATCTGAATCAGGTAAAAAAGTCAAGGAAAATTAATGATCAAAATTTAACTTAAATGCCAGTGTTAAAATATAGAGCAAGTGAATTTCACTCCTTATTAATGATACAAAAATTAACATATTCAAAGAATCATGCGCCGAATCCTTCTTTGTGTGTCGTATGTCTTCAGAACGTAGACAGTCAGGGCTCTCCACAACTTCCTGTTCTTTATAACTCTTAATAACTTTGTTTTTTTTTTTTTGCTCTTTCTCCGAAACTCTGTTCCTCCATCAATTTACTCAAGCTTACTAAGTAGGTTATGCGTTGTTTTCTTTTCATCCTATTGACTTTAAACTGTCCTGTGAGTATCACATTTTCCAAGCATTCTTTCTTCATTATGGGCTGTAGAAATTTCAACTGTCTGATTCTGATGTTAAGTATAAGTTTCCTTTTCGTTTCAACTTTCTCTTGCTCACATATTCGGGCCATTATACCCTCAGCATCCTTCTGAAGAACCATATTTCTGTTGCTTCTACTATCTTCTTTACCGTTGAAGAGATTGTCTAATACTCACTTCCGTGCAGGAGGACAGATATCACGTATCAGTTTAGAACTCTTTTCATTGTTTCTAGAGAAGTTTTTTTTTTCATTTCATAGTGCTGTACATATTCCAATACACCTTCAAATTTCTTTGTCGCATATTCCATCCCCTAACACAACATAAATAACTTTTGTCGGGTTCTATATTAATGAAGATAAAGTTTTGAAAAATGCCCTGAAGTAAAGTAAAAGTCTTAGATTCAGGTTATATATGGATTTCTACGACAACGTTAATGCGACTTTTCAACTCTTAAAAGTAAACATTTTTCTCGTCTTTTAAATTCTGTTATTTTGCAGTTTTTATGCCAATCGAGAAACATAGTCAATTATGCACATTTCTCAAAGACAGACCTTTACGGATTCAATTACTGCAAATCTCAGTCTGCTTCACTGGCAACATTTGGAATTATCTCAATTTCTATCTACTGGCTGATTCTAAAAGGCAAAATTTCTCAGAGAAAATTCATCAATGCTTATTTATTTTTACTTTACTCATCCTAAATGACATCCCATTCATTTCAATAAAAAAAAAATCTTGTTATTTCCATCTGCCCTGCAATTTGTATCCTGCGGAAATGATTGGAGTTTTTTTGTATATATTAAAATATTATTATTTTATACATTCGTTAAGCATTAAGAATTTCGGATACTAGAATCTTTCTTTGCTTGTAGCACTGACAGGTTTTGGGTTGCAGAATGAATAAACATTTTTCTTTGGTAAACACTGTCTTCATAGCTGTGTCACGAAAATAGATAAATATGTAATGAATGAATGAATGAATGAATGAAAAAAAGAAAGAAAAAATCTCGTGAGCAATAAATAAGTGTAGTAAAGAAATAAAAATAAAGGAATAACGAAATTGGAAAAGAAAAAATAGAAACATCAAGTTCCGAAGAAAGACAGAAGCAAACAAACAAACAAATAGAAAGAATGAAATAAATATTGAAAGAAAGAGAGAAAGGCAGAATCAAAGAAAGAAATAGAAAGAATGAAGGAAAGAAAGAATGAATGAATGATAAAACGAAATGGAAAGAATGGCAGGAAAGAAAGAAGGAAAGAAAGAATGAAAGAGAGTATGAATGAAAGAAAGAAAGAAAAAATGAAAGAAAGAATGAAAGAGAGTATGATAGAATGAAAGAAAGAAATAAAAAAATGAAAGAAAGAATGAAAGGGATAATGATAGAAAGAATGAAAGAGAGAATGATAGACTGAAAGAATTATTGAAAGAAAAATGATAGAAACAATGAAAAAATGATAGAAAGAAATAATGAAAGAAAGAAAGAATTAAAGGAAGGAAGAAGAAAACATAAAGGAAGAAAAGGTGAATTAACAAGGAATAAGTGAAGCTACAAATTAAATGAAATTGATAAAGGAAGTGAGAATGAAATACGAGAAATAAAAGCAGTAAGACATATAGGGAGAAAAAATGAAATGAAGAAATCTGAAACGAAAAAAAAAAATGAATTACAATAAATATGCGTCGTCTGCAAATAAAAAGAATTCAATAACGGACGTGAGAAATAAAGAAAAATAAAATTAAATACACAAAGTTACGGAGAAAGAAAGAAAGAAAAATACGTAGCTTACTTCGTAGGTGCCATAGCAATATATTTATACGGAGCCTGTGTTCGGTGTTGAAGTTCTACAACAAGGTTGATTTTCTGCACAGACCAATATTTGGCACATGAATGACAGACTTAACTCTATCTTCATAACTTTATTTAGCCGTTTCCCGTCTTGTGTCCCTCTAAGTTTAGCCACGCCTATGTAAATAGGAAGAAAGACAGAAAGAACAGTGATATTGAATTCACGTAATTGTATAAATGAATTGACAGTCATATATCCAGGCATACACATATCCAGACAGAAATAGTGCCGAGATTTGGACAGACTGAGAAAATAAAATTACGTTGTCGAAATTGGTAAGTAGACGCATAGACTGTTGAATTAAAACTGATAGTGATTGACACACATAGAGTAAGAAAAACGTGGAAGACACTCACACACATATGTATTCAGATGTCTGTATTGGTTATATATATATATATATATATATATATATATATGTTATACAGATGAGACTCTTATATATTGCGGCTGGGTTGATGGAAAGGGTGATACCGTCGAAATGATCTAAAGTTCTTCATTTTCAGTCTCTCCTTTATCAAGTAGAATACCACAAGAAGGCCAAACGAAACGACGATTAAAAAAAAAGCCAATGGCACTTTACTGATTTGTCTGGGGAGAAGAAATCTTCTAAGTGTCTGGGGGAATCAATATCAGTCACAATAGAATGGAAAGTAATAAAAGAAAAGTAAGGGCTTAATACAGGCATCTTATCGTTTTCCGCAACTTTCCTCCATTGTTGTTTCCTACCATCTTTCACTCTCGAAGGATTTTGCTGTGGCTGCTGCTGATGAACGTAGCGATGAAAAGGAATATGATAATAATGTTGATGATCCTGTTAAATAATGCTTTTGTTTATAATGAGTGTAAACTAATTGATGCAGGTCAGCAATAATAATATATTAGGGATTATGGCTCATTGGCAATATCGCAAAAAAATCAGGTGCCCACACAAATCAGTTCCGCCCTGTCGGCTGTAGCTTCAGAATACAACGACTGCACCTATGCAGAAGGGTAACACCCCCACTTCCTCAAATGAGGCGTCCTGGGTAAGACGATGAACTACATCCGACAGCAAGGCCTCTGATTAGGAGGTTTCCAGGAGCGTGGAACCACCTGTTAATTGCTGGTGTTTTCAGGTGTTAGGTTCCCAGGTATGTGCAAATAGTTAACCCCAAACTGGGGTCAAAAGGCTACGGAAGCCTAAAAATAATACCAACAATACATTTTTGTAAAAAATTATTACTAGCAATGAATTTTTGAAGAAAAAAAAAATTACCAGCAACATATATATATATATATATATATTATCAGCAATAAAATTTTTGAAAAAAAATATTACCAGCTATATATTTAAAAAAAAAATTACTACAAATAAAAATCTTGTTGGCATTAAATAAAACTCATTGAGTTTGATATGTCGTAAAACAAAACAAACCACATCCCAAACCAAACCAAACCAACCAAATTAGTTTTCAGTAAGAAACAGATGGTAATGAATTAAATTAGAAAAGTAACGATCAATCATGCGTCAAGTGCATTCAAGTCGTATGTGATGATGTCTCTCTATAACTTTGTATATTCAATTAATAATTTCTTCTTCCCTATATTTCTCAGTGAGTTCTACTATCCATTTTCACAATCCCGTTAGGTAAGGCACTCGACATTTGATATGTCCTCTTATCTTCAATATGTTCTGTCAGTGCCAAATTTCCCGATCCTACTTTTCTAATATTTCTTCTTTATGTGCAGTGTCACCTTAAGACGTAGGTGATCATGGCACTCCACAATTTTCTGTCCTTTGTAGCTCTTTATAAATTTTGTCTTTTTGTTATTTCTCCGAAACCCCGTTCCGTCGTCCATTTCCTCAAGCCCACTAAGTATGTTATACGTTATTTTCCTCCGTCTCTCTTGTCTTTAAGTTATCCTATGAGTATCAGATTTTCCATGCCCTCTTTCCTCATTATGTGCCGTAGATATTTCAGCTGTCTCTTACTGATGTTATGTATAAGGCTACTCTTTGTTTCTATTTTCTCTAGAATTTCGACGTTGCTCACATATTCACTCTACAGTATCCTTAGCATCCTTCTGTAGAAAATTTCTGTTGTTTCTAATCTCTTCTTCATCTTTTCCATATAGGCGGACAGATATCAAATAACATTTCAGTACTACTTTCTTTGTTTCTAAACAGGCTGTAATATTTCTTAATAGTCTGTTTAGCTTTTGTAATGCAACTTTGGCTATCCCAATGCGTATTCGGATTTCAGTGTCGCACATTCCTGTTCTTTGTTAAAACACTTCCCAGATATTTACATTGGTGTACTTGTTTGATTATGGCATCCCCGATTTGTAATTTACATTTTGAGCTTACCCTTTTGCTAACAAGCAAGCATTCTGTCTTCTTGCGTTTGATGTTTAATCCTTTCTTTTTGTTTCACTTCACTACCTTCTGGAGATATTTCTGTAGTTTTCTTTCCCTGTCTGCTATCAACAATGTGTCACCTTCATAACTTATGTTAAGATTGTGGCTACCGATTCCTTTCCCAAATTTTTCATCCATCATTTTATGATTGTAATTATAAGTGTCTTTGTTAGTTCAATTTTTCTAGAATTCATCTTCGTTGCTTACATATCTCGTCCATGATATTACTAGGATTTTCCTTGATAAATAGATATCTGTTGCTTTGAATCGCCTCTTCATTTCAGAGTAAATTATACAACATTCACTGGCATAATATTATAAACACAAACTCCTTTATGAAATGGACAAAGTCCGACAATTATTTTAAGATATTTTTATGTTTATACATTCTTTTTATAGATACAAATATAAAATATAAAAATGTCTGAAAATAATTATCGGACTTTGTCCATTTCTTGATGTGTGACGTCAATTGTTTACATTTGGATACGCTCTGAGCAGATATGAATGTACCTGAGAGATTCATGGCAGAATAAAGTTTAAAGCAATAAAATCGACCTTACTAATCGAACGATTCTTCATGGCTCGATCGGTTAACGCACGTCAGGCTAAATGGCGGTTCCGTATAGAATACAGGTTCGATTCCTTCGGAGAACGAATATTTTCTATGAAAATTTCTCGGACATTCAGGCTGGTAAATGTTATTAATACTGTTTTTAGAAAACAGAGCATTTACTTAAATATTTGTATCTCTAAAAAGAATGAATATATATAAAAATGTCTTCAAACAAACTCCTTGGTTTTTCTTCTGTTTCTTGAAGAGACTTCAAGAAATATTCTCGAAGAATTTAAATTGAAACGTTCCGCCCAGTCAAGCCCATGAAATTAAACATATTAATAAAAGTAATTATATCTCCTTTTTTAGGATATCGGGCTGTATATAAATATATATATATATATATATATATATATATATATATATATATATATATATATATATATAAATGATGCATTGAAGAAATTATACTATTTATTCAAACTAATATTCACATTTTTTTACATCATATTATAATTTCCTTTCTTCCTTATTTAGTTCATCCTGGGTATGACGATAAACTACATCCGCGTCCTGGGTAAGACGATAAACTACGTCCAACAGCAAGGCCTCTGATAAGGCACACTGCTGGTGTTCCCAGGCCCACCTTGACCTGGGGTGGTAGCACCTGTTAGGGTCCCAGCTATGGGCAAATAGTTTTACTCGTTTAAAAGTAGGTTTTAATACCAGAAATACTTTGTAATAAAAAAAGTACCAGCAATAATTTTTGAATGAAAAATTATTATCAGCAATACTTAAAAAAAATACCAGCAATACAGTTATACATTCTTTGAAAAAAATATGACCAGCTATAAATTTCTTCAAGGAAAATATTTCCAGAAATAGATTTTCGAAGAAAAACATATTACCAGCAATAAAAATTTTGTTGGCATTAAATAACCCATTGAGGTTGATATGCCGTAAAAAAAAATTACGAAACCTAACCTTATTTAGCTAGCAACTATATTGCGCCCTGCTAGAAACTCACAAATAATTCTGTGATGATCGCAAAGTAATACCCAAAAAATGTATCAAAAATGCTGTTTGGCTTCAGTGAGAAAAAGAAAGAAGAGAAATGTTGTGTTGCCGATAACACTAGCATATTTTAAACTTCTGCTTCAGTGAAATGAAAAAAAAAATTTCATTTTCAAACGTTTCGATTTGTACCCTCTTACTTCATTAAATAAAGACCTGCATTTATATTTTTGAATATTATTGCAATATTTGATTAAAGTTGTTAAGCCCAAATGTCTACTGGTGAAATAGATGGAATTTCCGCGAGTAATTTAAGGTCGTAGAATTAGAAATATTCCACCATTAAATTCACAATTAATATTCACCAGAAAATTAGAGAAGATTTTGTAATTTTACCATACATACATACATACATACATATATATAGTCATCCACAGACAGACTGTTTCGCTGTATCACAGTTCATCAGTGTGGATAGACGTCCGGTTGCCTCTAGCTAGGATCGAAACCCGACTGAATTGGCGTCAGTAGGGGATTCTACCACTAGGCCGAAAGATGAATTTAAGCATATTTTTGTATAGATAAACATACAGTCACTGAGAGAACTCGATTCGATTTACAGAAGACTCATGTATTATTATCCGTAATAGTCAAATTGTAATTACAAACCCATACGTCCTACCCAGTATAAAATTAACCGTAATAAATCTTTATATTATATAAATTATATATATATATTTGTGTGTGTGTGTGTGTGTGTGTGAGCATATGTGTTTGTGTTTATGTATAATTATAATATATCGCACAAGTAATCTCCCTTGATGCATAATATATATAAAAGATCTACAGAACACTAATATAATATCTTTCTCATGTATATATAAATCCCGTTAATTTTCAATTGTGATAAACAAACATATTTAAAACTTAAATTACGTAATGGTCAACATCTACATGCTTATAAGTGTCTGTGTTTTTTTAATTTTTTTAGGTTTTATCTTTGTTCCTAACATGTCTCGTTCCTGGTATTACGAGTATTTCCCTGGATAAATGGATATCTGTTGCCACGAACCGCCTCATCATCTCTGTTTAAATTGTCCAACATTTACTGGCATAAGATTAGAAAAACAAACTAGTTTTTTTTTCTTGAGAAGAATTCAAGAAATTTTCTGGAAGAATTTAAACTCAAAAGTTCCGCCTAGTCAAGCACATGAAAAAATAATATATCAATAAAAATAAAAGTTAGATGAATTCTATCTCCTCTTCAGGATATTGTGCTGTAAATAATATATATATATATATATGTATATATATATATATATATATATATATATATATATATATATATATATATATGAAATAATGCATAGAAAAATTATACTATTTCCTCAAGTTATTTCAATGGTGACTTTTATATTAAGTATAAAGGGAGATTTTTGTTGTGATGACATTCTCCGAGTCGTGCTATCCCTGACCGATAGCACGACTCGGAGTTTCATGCATAATATTCTACTAATTGTTCGATATATATATATATATCGAACAATTAGTAGAATAAATACTGGTTAAACATGTGAAGAGTTTAATTAACGTTTTATACTTTCCTTAAAGCAAATAATAAATTCTATTTTTAAGTGAAATTATATCCAAATTTCTTTAGTCATAGACGTTTATTTTTTTCACCTACATTTTGTGCCATTCAATGTTACTTTTCTTTATTTAAAAGCCATATATACATTTCATTTTATCACATTTCCCATCAGCTCGTCTCTTCGACTTGTTCAAGCAAAAAATTCTTTATTGTCTATTAAATGTTAGAATGATTCAAATTAAACGCAAATTTCTGTATAAAGAGGTTTCATATGTTAATGAATTTTCCTTAGATTTTTAAATTGTTTTGAACCTACAGACATAATTAAAAAAAATTAACATTCATCCAAAAATAATCAAGCGCTGTCTGGTGTTCATATATTTCAACTTTTCTGATATTTCATCTGGATCCTTTACCGCATGTAAATATTTATTTTATGAATTAGTGATTTCAAAATGAGGCAATTACGTATATTTAAATATCTGGGAATTATTTTAGAAGAAGGTTCGACACTGATATCCGAAATCTATGAAAATCCCTGAAAATGTTTTCTTCCAAAAACTAAGCAAAGAATTAAGAAAAAAGCATTTTCCATAGAAACAAAGCACAATATGCTGAAATGCTATTTATCAGGTTGGTACAAAAGTAATGTCCGATTGCAAGGTCTATATAAAAAAAAATAAGATAATGAAAATATTTATTCTTTAATATAACCACTTTTGTTTTCAAGAACATCATTCAATCTGTCAAGATGTTTATAAATGCCACGCCCGTAAAATTCCTTAGGTTTTGAAGCAAAATATGAATCCAACTCTTTTTTAACCACTTCTCTTGATACCAACCTATGACCATCCAAAAAATTCTATAGTCCCCAAAACAAGTAATAATGAGGAGTAAGATCAAGAGAATATGGTGGATGAAGCAATATATCCCAATCAAGCCCATCCAAATAATTTTTAATCAGCCGAGCTGTGTGAGGACGAGCATTATCGTGATGGATGTTGACACTTAGGAAGTTCACCTTTGGTTTAAAGCTGTTTTCAAACGACGAAGTTGATTACAGTACAAATTAGGTGTAATTGTTTGATTGTTGTTTAGAAGCACGTAATGGACAATTCCTTCAGTATCCCAATATACACTCAACATGACATTCTTTGGATGATGTCCTACTCTTGGTTGTTGAACTGATCTTTATCATCTACTGACCTATGATTGGCGGAGTTTAACGTTATGGTAAAGTATCCACTTAACTACCTAAAAATGGTCCCTGCAGATGCCGTGAAAGCAATGAGTTACAACAAGCAACAAGCTGTTGCAGATTCTCCCAGACAGATTCGTGTGGGACCCATTTCCCAACTAGTGAAACCTTTCCTATCTTTTTTAATTGGCGTAGCACCGTTGTGTGGTCTACGTTAAATTGTTTTGAAAGTTCCCTAGAGTCAATGGTGAGATTGTCTGTAACAGTTTCTTACTCTTTGGAATAAAGTTTTTTGGACTACACTCTTTTTGCTCATCTTTCAAACTGAAATACACACTACAGAAACGTGAGAACAACATCCTGCAAATTCTTTCAATCGCTGCATCATGTCCATAATCGATCTGACTAGACTTTTTCTACTGCACTTGCATTGACACCTTTATGAAACTGATATAGTAAGAAATGTCGAATGCGATCTTTAGATGGGACGAGCATGATTGCGAATATTGCGAGAAATCATGAAAAATATGTTTATAAGCTGAAAGAGAAAAGTATAAATATCTTATATGTGCATCCATTAACAATAAAGAGAAGCGCAAATTTCATGAATAATATCTAAAAGTTTTTTTCTCAAAAATCGGACTAACCTGATAATAAAAAACTTCGTAGATGTTAGAGGTTGAGGGGTAATTTTCTTGTAGGTGAAACATAGCAATTTCCATAGAAACAAAATACAATATGCTGAAATGCTATTTATCAAGTTGGTACAAATGTAATGTCCGATTTCAAGGTCTATATTAAAAATAAAAAAATCTAAGATTATGAAAATATTCATTGATTAACATAACCGGCTTTGCTTTCAAGAACAACATGTGACGTCACCCTGTGCCTCTGCCCCCGTGCTGTCCTGTGACGACCAATGTGACTTGGTATTGGTCGCGGCGCCAAATGTGACGTTCTAAGCCTTGGCTGATTCGGGTGGAAAGCTGGTTAGATTCGGTATCAGCTTTGTCGTTCCCAGCTCGCCTCCAACGTCTGGTAACCAAAGTAACTGCTTTGATTTCTAGTCTAACCTACCCACGTTGCGAATTGATCTTAGGTAGACGAAATCAATCAGTCGTCGGGCCGTAAGTCAAGCCGAATTCGAGCAAAGGTGACACTGCACAATTATATGTAAAAGAAAATAAAGTAACAACTCGAAAGATTCAAATGTGTTAAAAAAAGAATAAGAAATATTTTTATATCTGGTTGCTGAATACAGGACTGCGTCTTTCTCCCAAACCGCTTCTATGGATACGTGACACTTTGCGTTTGTTAGGCGAGTCTTAATATCTTAAATTGATTTTTAAGAAACTGGTTTTTGGTATCTTCAGGCGATATTCGTAAAACTTGTTTTGGTGGTGTAAGTGTAAGTCGTTCTTCAAATATAATTTGTTTTTGGTTAGAAGTAGAAATGCTTGGATATCTTCCAGTCCGCTCTGTCACTCTGTCTGCGTCTGCCTAACTGCCACTGTCTCACTCTGCCCTGTAACTCCGTTTATATGGACGCCGACCAGAACCGGGTGTGGGCCTGTCGTGGTTTGGGTTCCACGATAATACCAAATCCGCAATAAGGATTTTCTTTGTTTTCGGGCAGGAAAATTTATCACTTTCCATTTTTGGAAGTCCATTACTTTCTGTTTTAGAGGGGTCCTTAAGGGAATTGTCGTCCCAAATTCTTCCTTTCTCATATTGGTATCTCACACCAATCCCCTCAGAGGCGTCAACAGGTTTCCTTTTTTTCTCATATGTTTACCTTCGCCCATCGCTCACGCCACCATTCAGCCGTGGGTGTGGCTAATCTGGCCTCAGTTTACAATTATCGCTCAAAGAAAAAAAATTATTTTCCTTTTTCTTTTCTTTCTTTTCCCCGACTGGGACCCCACGACACGTAGTGTGGTCATTAAGTCTCTATCTTAACTGAATGTCATCTGGAATTCACCAACGAGATTTTCGTCAAGTGATTATCAGCATCTGCTGGTGTCCTCAACGCCTTCGTACTTCTGTCGCCAACAATCTGTCCAGGTAACAAACTTTTATCATGGCAAGGTCTGGACATAAAACAGGTGTCCCTTTCCAAAACCAAATGATATCTCCGAAAGATGGTTAATTGTTTATTTTTTTTCCTTTTTCTCTTCCTCCTACATTTTTTATGGGGGGGGGTATCAGCTGATTCTATCTCGGTCGCATGCTCGACCCAAATTCTGATTATCTTCCAGCATTTCGCGTTTGTAAGCCACTTGACCAATTTGAAATTTTCATTATTGCCATGGGCAGATTGCCATCTTTTATTCGCCACGTCATAGCATAAATTAATTCTCACAGATCAGAGATCTTACGAATTTCCTATCTTCTGCGAAAAAATACTTTTTTCGCAAATGAAAATAAAATCTTTACCACTTTTCTTTTGTTAAAAAAAATAACATCGCTCAGTATGTCTTTCGTGATAGCTTCTTCTCGCCTTAAGTATTTCTCGCTTTTAATTTCTACGCTTAATTAGTTAGCCAAACGCTAAATAGTGTCACAAACATTCAGTCTGACAAGAAGTTTATAAATGCAACGTCTGTAAAATCCCTAAGGTTTTGAAGCAAACTATGAATCCAACTCTTTTTTAACCCCTTCTCTTGATGTCAACCTACGACCACCCAAAAAATTCTATAGTCCCCAAAACAAGTAATAATGGAGTAAGGTGAAGAGAATATAGTGGATGACTAAACAAATCGTAGATGTGGTTTTACTGAAGGATAACTGAAGGAGCATTTGAGTAAAGAGGACAGAGCGAAACGGCGAGCTCTCTACCTAAAGAGTTTGTGTGAATGGATAGTAGAGCAGTCAGGAGGACAGGAAAACGAAAAATATTGCTAAGAGCTCTGGATAGCTACGGTTGCCCACATCCTTCAGGGACACGTCATATAATCATAATTATTGGCCGTGACTTATTGACGGTAGCTAGTGCAAATCACACTGAAGACCTATCCCATTTAGCTCTGTGTCATAGAAAGCTCAACAAATACCTATATTTTTTGTTATATTTTGTTTTCTGTTTTTCGTAACCGAAGAGATAGACGTCGATGAGTTCTTTGTCAGCCATACCCAGTTTTGTATCAATGTCTCAGATGCCATATATAAGTCACGTTTATTTTTCATTCGGCAACACAGTAATTCAATCAAATACTAAAATCAATCAGCGTACAATTTCGGACAACGGATAGAAAAATACAGAAACACTCACCCGCACTCATACACATATTAAAGGTGTATGTTTAAGTTTGTGTATGTGCGTTTATTCATACCGTAATTTCAACATGTTACGGTAGAGGATGTAATTTATATTCTACAGGGTGCGATGGGTAAATTGTCGCTATTTCATATTTTTAATTTCACGCATGTGCATTGTTTGCGTCTTATTTTGTCTTCAGCACAGTATATTAGGATCAGTTGGACACCATTTGTGAAAAAAAGAACACTATGACGCAATTCACTCCGCCAGAAATTTGGAAACGGCTATAATGCTTGGCATTCGCACCGAACATTTCGGAATGTTTGGACATCAATCTGAGGAGAGTGCAGACGATTTGGAAAGACTTGGATGAGTCTAATGGTGATTACGAAGATACGGCAAGAAAGTGGCTGCTGTAAGACCCTATGTCTGGCACACATGCAAGAGAAATCGCTGTCAGACGATTTCTGCGATATCTCCCCTTACGTATGGTCACCAGACTGCAGCCCCCTTCTTTATTATGTGTGGAGGCAGTTGAGAAAGTGACCAACAAAACTCCTTGTAACAGAAAAGATGAACTGAAGCAATGATTATGGCAGCATTCAGCAACTTAAACAAGGAAACCACCCAGAAAAAGTTGCAGAAGATTGCAAAATCGGCTGGAGGCCGTCGTTGGAGCCAATGCCAATTTTGTTGAATAAATTTAATCTGCAGTATTTCAAGATATTTTTATATGTAATTTTGGTTAATATATCTGTTAAAATGAGATGTTCGTGTTATTTTCATTTTGCGTAATTTAGACGACAATTTAACCATCGCACCCTGTATACGCGTGTGTGTGTCTGTGTATATGTAGGTTGTAACCCTATTTCGATTAATACCATCTCTTGATTACTCTTCAAATATGGACAGCGTTGACGGGATTTGGGGTTTGCCCCAATCTGACAGATGCGACCACGTTCATTACACTTTATATCAAACAATGTCAAAGGAAGATTATCAAGATATTTTTATGTAATTTTGGTAAATATATCTGTTAAAATGAGATGTCAGAGCCATTTTCATTTTTGCATAATTTATACGACAGTTTATCCATCGCACTCTGTATATAAAGCATTGGATTTTGTAATTTTTAAAACATTTGATTTGTATTTTAATGTACACATACAACATTACGAAGATAAAAAAAATGATGGACAAGAAATTCTATTATGACTATAAAAACGGAGCTTTTCAAAATTATTTCATCTATGTGACGTGTTCTTTCAAGAGAATTGGTGAAAATGGCTCTCCATCATTACCTGTTCATTGTAACTCATAACAAATTTTGGTTTATTTGCCATCTCTTCCAAGGCCATCCTGCCATTCATTCACCAGCTAGATTGTGCGTTGGTTCCCTCTGGCTCACTTACCTTCAAACTGTTCTCTGAGTAACTTTCTAAGCTGCTATTCCTCATTATGTGAACCATAAATTTCAACTGTCTGTTCCTGATGCTAGATAAAATTATATTTAGGGGGAGGTATTTTTTCTAGAACTTCATCGTTCCTCACATGTTCAGTCTAGGTCATAAAGCATATATCAACATTTAATGCCTGAACTTTTTAAAATAAGTTCAGGAGGAAGCAAGGAGAATTTTATTAATTTAAAATGATGATTAGAAATCTTATAACAAAACAAAACAAAATAAAATCAAACTGAAATTACAAATTCATCGTTCTTCACAGTTCAATCGAGGACAAAAAATATAAATTTGTCGTCAGTGTCTAAAATTAAGGGTAAATTAAATGTATAGCTAGAAAATTAATAATTTGATTTACAATGTTTTATTTGAAATAATTTGCTAATGTACAACTTTACTATAAATATTTTTCTTTCTATTTTTACCCCTTGTATTAATCAATTGGATATTGATTGAATATAATCATGTATTTGAATATCTGATGCTAGAGCCTCGGATACTCGTAAAATTGATTATATATGTTTCTCCACATGTCCAACATGGAAGTCATATGAAATAATATTACATATGCTAATATATACTTTTTAAAATGTCTCTTATCAAAGCCACATGAACATTTTGCCTTCTCATAAACTGGGCAAGGAAATCCTTTAATTTTGTTAAATTTTTTTGTTCACAATTATACACATGTCTCGACACAGTGAATATACATCCTCTTCAAACTCCATGAACTTTTCGGTATGGACTCTACTTCTGGTCATTATCAAGATAAAGGAAAATCTGTGGTAGGTTTTCATTTTTCAATTATTGAATTGTTTTGAACATACTATTTGGTGTTAATGACTTTAAGCGACAGGCGACATTCCAACCCACAAAATGGCTCCCCCTTCATCATTTGAACAAGCGTAGAGGTTTATCTCTTGTTTTCTGTTTAGGATTACGTTTCCAATCCCTTCTAAACTCTACTTCAACTCTACACTTCTAATGTCTCCACCTAAACTCTGAAATTTATATGATTATTAGGTTTCCAATTTCTACTTTTTTACCTCTAGTTACCCTTTGTGTCTTAGTGGCTTTATTTCCTTGTTTGATGTGGATTGATTAAAAAAAACTGCAACGTTGTATGGAGATGCAAAAGTATTGTCTTATAAAACTTAACATTCCTTTAATGACTCAATGTAATACATGTTGCTAAAATATTGCCTTACGGTTAACCCATTTTAGAAGAAATGGTGCCAACATATTTGAAATATTCAAGTTTGCTATTTAGCAATAGTTGAGAATTTGACACAAAAAAACAAATAAATTTATATATACTCAGTTTATCCCAAGCAAAAGAAATGAATTGAATCTGAATCATCACTGTAAGACACAACATCATCTTCGATTGGGAAGGTTTTCCATTCGATTCAGACCATATCTTTGATATTTAGAGTTGTCTCTCTGTCAGATATTTCACTTCTCTCTCAGGTCTTCCATGTTGTATAAGGCTGACGCTTTAAGATGAAACAGAATTTACTCAATTCAAAATCTACTTCTTTTCAATCTTTAAAACATAAAGAAAATGTCTTAGGCAATACATCTAAAATTAATTGGAATTTGCTTTTTCCATTTTACTTTTTTTAAAAAGTTGTAGTTGTAATGAAATCTTACAAACACGAACAGTTACCGAGAAACGTTTCTTTGTCTTTTGAGAATATTTCTTTTTTTTCACCTTTAAAGGAATAAGTGTTTTTCTTCTTAAGCCAAATGAATAAAGATGAATGAAAATGCACGGAGAAAATATCTTTTTAAAAATTATTTAAAAAAATAATGTATATATATATATATATATATATATATATAATTAAAGAAATCCACTAGAACAAGTTCTATTAATATTTTTATTAATTTAGAAATGAAAAAAAATAACGGAAACTGAAAGGCTGAATACAAATAATTGTTTGTAAAGTATTTAAAAAATATTTGACTGCATCTTTTACGCTTCACAATTTTAAAAAGTTATAATTGCATTGGTTACTTAAATCAAAATATGATGGTGATATAATCATATACACAAATAAAGATTAGTAAAATCTGCTTCACTCTAGTTTTTTCGTTCAACTGTAACGGTGATATAGTAGTCGTCACAGAAGAAGTTTGAAGTCAATTACCTGCTTGTTTAAACCAATGCTATCATTTTTCTTCAAGGAATATGACAAGAATAGATTAAAGGTAATATATTCCACATGCTATAGAAGTATTAGACTTAATGAGAAGGTTAAAAACTTACCTGATAGGGGAGAAACTAAAAGCATTTTGAAATTTACTACCTTTTCCACGTGAAAATCAAGTGAATGCTAATGGTCTGGGGTGAACCGTATTAATGGCACAAGAAATAAAGGCACAAGAAATAAAGGCACAAGTGAAAAACATACTCTTTAAACAGCTTAAAACTAAACACCAATATCTGTTTAATTTTAAGCTAAGTTAAATTTCTATTACGAGAACAATTGTTGTCTGTTTATTTTCATCTTGTTCAGTACACACCATTGATCTTAGTAGCTCTTCTACCACAACCCCAACATGGAAGTCATATTAAGTAATAAAAGAACAGAGAATATTTGCTTCCAATGATGCATGTCTACAAAACAGATTATAAGATCAACTGCTATCAGATGGAGTTTTTTACTTATTTAGCACTGCACAAAAACTTGTGCCATTATAATCTAAATTCAAATATCTGAAAAATGGAGTGCAAAATAGTTGCCAGGTGCTCTTCAGAAAATTCATAATAAATTTTAGGGAGTTAGAGCATAAATTTATCAATTTAAAAAAAATATTAGAGCGAATTTAAAAAAAGAGTATTAGAATAAATTTTTAAAATAGAATTTGAATAAGTTTTAAAAGTATTAAGATGAATTTTAAAAAGTATTACAATAAGTTTTAAAAGTATTAAGATGAATTTTAAAAAGTATTACAATAAGTTTTAAAAGTATTAAGATGAATTTTAAAAAGTATTACAATAAGTTTTAAAAGTATTAAGATGAATTTTAAAAAGTATTACAATAAGTTTTAAAAGTATTAAGATGAATTTTAAAAGTATTACAATAAGTTTTAAAAGTATTAAGATGAATTTTAAAAAAGTATTACAATAAGTTTTAAAAGTATTAAGATGAATTTTAAAAAGTATTACAATAAGTTTTAAAAAGTATTAAGATGAATTTTAAAAAAAAGTATTACAATAAGTTTTAAAAGTATTAAGATGAATTTTAAAAGTATTACAATAAGTTTTAAAAGTATTAAGATGAATTTTAAAAAGTATTACAATAAGTTTTAAAAGTATTAAGATGAATTTTAAAAAGTATTACAATAAGTTTTAAAAGTATTAAAATGAATTTTAAAAAAGATGAATTTAAAAAGTATTACAATAAGTTTTAAAAGTATTAAGATGAATTTTAAAAAGTATTACAATAAGTTTTAAAAGTATTAAGATGAATTTTAAAAGTATTACAATAAGTTTTAAAAAGTATTAGAATAAAGTTTTATAAAAAGTATTAGAATAATTTTAAAAAAGTATTAGAATAAATTTTTTAAAGTATTACAATAAATTTTATAGAAGCATTAGAATAAATTCTAAAAATGTATTAGAATGAATTTAAAATGTATTAGACTAAATATATAAAAGTATTAGAATAATTTTTTTAAAATTATTAGAATAATTTTTCAAAAATGTAACAGAATTAATTTTAAAAATATTAGAATAAAATTTTAAAAATATTAGAATAAATTTAAAAATGTATTAGAATATTTATAAAGAACTAGAATAAATTTTAGAATTATTAGAGCAAATTTAAAGGTATTAGTATAAATTTTAAAAAGAACTAGATTAAATTTAAAAAAGGGTTAGAATAAATTTTAAAAGATAGAATAAATTTAAAAATTACTAGATTAATTTTTTAAAAGTTCCAGACTAAATGTAAAAAGTACAATAATAAATTTAAAAAAAAAAATATTAGAATAAATTTAAAAAGTATTACAAAAAATGTAAATATTAGAATAAATGTAAAAACTTTTAGAATAAATAAAAAAAAAAGTATGAGAATAAATTTAATATATTGTACACTTATTAATAAGTAAAGAAAAAGTATTCTGGTTTCATTTGAGCAGTGTGCAATTTTTCAGCTACAGAAATTTGCCATGTTACTATTGTGAAAAATTTTGGGGTAAAGGTCAGTTTATATTTCATCATATTGCAGTTATACTGTAAAGAAAGCAACATTTTTTACATTGTTTTCAGTGTTCCGAGGAGACTAAAAAGAAATGTTAATAAACAAGTCAATGGATTTGCAATGTTGCAAGATAAAACTGCAGGCAGATTATGTGAAGTTTACAAAAGATATAATTGACATGCTACAAGGCAACATTTTGCAAATTCGCAGAAACGTTAGGCCATCGTGCTAGCTTGGAGGAAGAAAATTGATTGCAAAGTTGCAGTCATGTTATCACAATGTCATATGACAATCATTCTTTGGTTCCTCCAGTTTTAATCTTCACTGCTAGGGCCTGCCATGCCACCCACATTGGAGCAAACCAACCATATTCCATCTATGTTGCATTTGGTGAGAAATAAGCTCCACTTGAACAGCTTCTTCCCATGAACCACTACTCTGTGGGACTGACTCCCAACAGGATACTTACCCAGTCACTACAATCTTAACCTGTTCAAGTCTAGGGTTAATTGTTATCTTCCGCACATATCTTCATAATTAGCCTCTCAATGTAAACCTCTACCTCGAGTAACTCCCGGGCGTTATACAGGATGAATATCACTGCGATAAAAATAAACTAAAATAAAAATAAAATGCATCTGTAATGTTGCAAGAATGATCTGTGTTAGCTGGGATACAAACGAAATTCTCTATTATGACTAATATATCTGTTGCTTTCTAATTAGATTGAAAATCATAGCATGCAAACTGAAGAAGATATGATTTAATTTAGAATTTTTCTGATTCTATCTATCTATCTATCTATCTATCTATCTATCTATCTATCTATCTATCTATCTATCTATCCTAGTCCCTTGAGATCTATCTATCTATCTATCTATCTATCTATCTATCTATCTATCCTAGTCCCTTGAGATCTATCGATCAATCTATCTATCTATCTATCTATCTATCTATCTATCTATCTATCTATCTATCTATCTATCCTAGTCCCTTGAGATCTATCTATCTATCTATCTATCTATCTATCTATCTATCTATCTATCTATCTATCTATCTATCTATCCTAGTCCCTTGAGATATATCTATCTATCTATCTATCTATCTATCCTCGTCCCTTGAGATCTATCGATCTATCTATCCTAGTCCCTTGAGATCTATCTATCTATCTATCTATCTATCTATCTATCTATCTATCTATCCTATCTATCTATCCTAGTCCCTTGAGATATATCTATCTATCATCTATCTATCTATCTATCTATCTATCCCTAGTCCCTTGAGATCTATCTATCTATCTATCTATATATATATATATATATATATATATATATATATATATATATATATATAGGTGTGTGTGTACGTGCGCGCGTATGTATGTTGATTGAATCAGGGTGCAGCAAGATGGAATGAATGTAGATCTTAATACAACTGAATCATTGTATTACTGGGATTGGTCTTCTTGATGTCTGAAGTCGTTTCTCTCTCACACTCGTCCCATGGTTGATGCTAGAGCCTCAGATACTCACATACTTGATTATATTCATTTCTTCACATGTCTAGAAAAACAAAGATTATATAAATATCAATGTTAAAAAAGACTTACATGAATCAGTTACACACTGCTACGCATAGATACACACACACAAAATTTCACATCTTGCATATAAAGTTCAGTGTATGTGTGTGTGTGTTTCTGCGTATGTGTGTCCAAGCAACTCTTCCGCTCCCACTGGTCTGCTTTCAATGATTCATGGCTAATTCAAAAGCTCTAGAAATGTTAAACGCAGGGAACGATTTTCGTTGAGCTCAGATTCACTGTTGCCAGATTATGCGAGGTCAAAAATATATATTAATACATTATACTAGCCATTATGGTAGCTTTCATGGCTCAAGGGGAGTAAATCTTATTTTTCTTTTGTATCCAAAATTTCAGTGCACGTTCATTATAAACTAGCTAAGTGTGGGCATTTAAGCTGGCTACTGTGGAGGATGTATGATTTGACCACCCTCACAATAGCTAGGGAGAGCTAGATGCGACAGGCATCAATAAACTACAGAAGAACTAAAAAATATCGTTGCATTTAAGTACTGAATTAATATTTAAGCTTACTTTTAAAAGATTAACGATGATTCATTTGCTGCTACTTAATTTAAAGACGACTTCTTGTACGTAGATCATTATTTTCCAAACAAACGATTATATTTATTTCAGGAGACAATTTATGAGATAAAATTAATATAGTGTAAAGATGGGAAAATAGAAATTAGAATTAGTTATACATTCAACATTTGAAGAGTTAGAGAAATATAATACCTACTTAAGTAAACCGGTTATTATGGGATCTATACAAATAAATGCGAAATTCTGAGATTAAAAATGCCCTGCTTTACTTTATAATAATTTGGTATTTACTTGACACACTCACGATATCGCGTTGTGACACAAGTTCGGTTTAATGTGAATAGCCCGGCCGAGGAACAAAATTATCTCCAGCCCCCGCAACCGTTGGTTGCACTGGCCTCGATGCGAACACAGATTCCTCTTTCTAGTTCAATAAGAGGGTCCGGCCTCGGCAGCTGTTCCCCAGGGCTGGTATATCTCTGTATAATTTTCCTCAGTTGCGACTATTTCCTTCGAAGGAGCAACACTGAGCGCATTCTGCCCAAACACAGAGACTCAACTGAGACAAAATAAATAAACGTGTTACAAACTACTCGCGAGTAATTTGTTTTTAATCAAACACCCGCGATATCGGAGGGAATTGAGTCCTAACTGACCCTACTATGCTAGAAAGTATACAACTTCAAAAACATCAAAGCACATGCGCGAAATTAAAAATATTATTTCGAAATTTACCCTGTATGTGTGCGTATATATATATATATATATATATATATATATATATATATATATATATATATATATATATAGAGAGAGAGAATAATATTAGTGGTAAATATACGCATACATATGCAATATATATAAATATATATACATACATGCATACACATACATATATATGTTTTTTTGAATAAAAAAATTCCAAGAGGATAGAATCCAGGTCGAACTCAGTCACGGACAGAGTAAGAATATAATAAAAACGCTTAAACACTAATATTCCATGGTCATAATTTATTCCATTGGAATCGTAAATACGATCAATTCATCAGACCTACAAATTCCAAAAAATGTAGGTCTGATGAATTGATCGTATCATTTCCAATGAATAAATTATGACCATGGAATATTAGTTTTTTCTTTATATATATATATATCATTAATGGTGACTGAGGAGTTACTGTAATTAAACTTTTAAATCAATTTTTCATCCATTCGTACAAGCGTTTACTTTTCTGAACATAAACTTTGTAAAAACTGTTCAAATTTTCTAAATATCTGAGCGCTTTCGGCTATTCTATTCGCCATTATCATTGGTTTTAAAACATTTAACTGAATATATATATATATATATATATATATATATATATATATATATATATATATATATATATATGTGTGTGTGTGTGTGTGTGTGTGTGTGTGTGTGTGTTTACTTCTCTTTGTGTCTGCCAGGAATATATTATTATTTACATTTGTGTCCAAACATACTAAATCCTGATAGACCTCCTATTTCTCTAAGGATCTCCTTATTGTATAACTTAATAACATTAAGAGACGTATCCTTGTATTTGGGACAGTTTTGTTTTTGTATAGTTATTCGACCTGTTTTCTATACTCATGCAGGCGTTCTATTCGCAGGAATATTATTCTGCCATCATTTTAAAATAAATCAGTTTTTCCTATAATTCCAAATGGAATATTGTATTGTGCCTTATCAAATGCTTTTCACTGTCTATGAGATATTGCTATACATCTTTCTTCATTTGTATTGTTTGCTCTGACATAAAGATGATCTCAGAACAAACAGAAAACTCACAACAATTCATTTTGAAAGCTTTTGATAAAAATTCGTTTTCAGAAATTGGTAAATTTCACATATCGTTTCTAAATCTTTACCTGTCACAGGAGGAAAATTAACCAAAGCTTTTCCAAATTGTTTTCTTATGATATTTTATTCTCTGTTAAATTTGGCAATTATGTAAAAGATTTCTGCTATTTCTGTCTGACAAACGGTTCAGTTCGACAGTACCCTGAAGGTTAACTGAATCGAAAAGCACAAGATGAAGGCCGGAGTTCACACCAAGCGAAACGATTTGATGTTAACCTTGACGGTGAGAACAATAGTCCGAGTTCAAATAATTTAAATATAAACATTTCTGAAAATTATAGAATAATCTTTTACACATGTTTACCTAATCGTCATGCCTTTCATGCTTGTGTTATGACAGTGACGAGATTAATTTATTGTCTTTCCAGAGTTTTATTCCAAAATAACTATAAACAGCCTGAGCCGGAATTTAAACTCCATGTCTTAATTACCAAACTGAGCCTCGCTATATCATGTTTTCCTGTAAGCAGTTATTAAACTATTCACTGATACAGAAATAACCTTGGGAATGTTATGCATCCATCACTTCTCCCTCATCTCTATGTTCAATATTAGGATTTGTATCTGGAAAAATCCTTGTTATCTTTACAAAACAATTGTTAATGCAATATTCAAACACAACACTTAATTATTCTTCCAATCCGAAAATACGTTTCGGCTTTAAATAACCCACAAAGAGCCGATAAGCCGTTAAAATCAGATCAAATCAATCACTTTTTGTTACAAGATGCTAAATTAGAAACATTTATATAGCAAGTTGTTTGAGAGGACTTTATAATAGCGAATACACAGTCATTTTATATAGATTTGAATTAATAGCAATATATTATCAATCATATAATAGTTGTTAAAATGATGCAATTAGTACTAGCATCTGTAAAACAAATAAGTTTCGTTTTTAAATACTCCACAAAAGGTTGATAAATCGTAAAAAATAAATAAGTCAATTTATTTTCAAAAAAATGTCCATTCTCTTTTGGCAACTGTGTTCTTTGAATTAAAAAAAAATCATGAATTTCTTTGATCTTTAACGACTGAAATATGATTTTTATAATGTCAATCGTAAATCAAATGTTATAAGAAGAAATGGTGCAGTAAGTATCCTTCTATTCGGTTTTTCGCTGAATGTCAAAATTCGGAGTGTCGGGATTCGATAGAATAATATAAAATATTTTTACGGGACTTCTCATAATTCGGCCGTTTAGAATAATCAAACGATTTTCATTGAAAGAATAAAATCAAGTAGAAAAAAAACAGCAACGTAGTTTAAAAAAATAAACATTAATTTAATATAACGAAAATAATACAAATATTTGGATATAGATTAGAAAGTTTCTCAGATCAACTCTGTTAGTGTCCAAGCAATGGGCAAATAGTGAATTCTACCCACAACAAAAATTATGAAAGTATAAAAATACATTTTAATATTAAATATATCATCAATTCATTTTTATATTAAGAAAGAACAATAATACTTAGAGTGGAATTACAAATAATATATTTAATAGCAAAACCATCAACAATACATTTTAGAGCTAAATGATCAACAATATATTTTATAGCAAAACGATAGCAATATATTTTATAGGAAAACGATAACAATATATGTTATAGCAAAAAGAGCAACAATACATTTTATAGCAAAATCATCAACAATACTTTTTATAGCAAAACGATAACAATACATTTTATAGCAAAATCATCGATAATGCATTTTACAGCAAAATCATCAACAATACATTTTATAGCAAAATTATCAACAATACATTTTATAGAAAAATTATCAACAATACATTTTATAGCAAAATAATCAACAATACATTTTATAGATTGTCTTGCTAGATCAGTTACTACTGAAAAGTGAGTTCGATCCTCGCTGGATGCCCCATACTTTCGGCCTTGTGCCACATTTAAGCTATGCTTGGAAAATCTCTACATTTTATAGCAAAAAGATCAACAATACATTTTATAGCAAAACGATAACAATAAATTTTATAGCAAAATGATCAACAATTCATTTTATAGCAAAATGATCATCAATACATTTTTTAGCAAAATCATCAACAGTACATTTTTTTGTAGTTGAAGGCATACAATTACGTTCAAAATATATGTAGTTGAAAACATAAATGTTTATGAAATTATTTAGATTTCGGCATTAAATAACCCACAGAGATGGATATGCCGCTAAACAAAATCATACAGAAAAACCCAACATGCAACATGACATTGATCCATATAATACCTTACAATATTTAATGAAAGCAAACTATATTCCAGAATATAACTTTTTCAACAAAACTATAATATAAAACACACTGTCTCTGATAATTATATTCACACGGAGATATACATGAACTAAAACACCATGAATTCCATAGTGAAAGCAGAATATCATTTTTTATTTCTTCAAATCTGACAAGAAAATTAAATTTCGGCATTAAATGACCCATAAGGAGTTAATATGCCGTCAAATAAATCACCCAACCAACTTCGATGCACAAGCCATATGCGTTTGGTCTCCAATGAAGATAGATTTCATTACAAGAAGAGTCTACTCGAATTGGCGGTTAATCACTATTCACTGATGAAGCGTCCAAAAAAATCTCTTGCGAAAGGCAAACTAAGCTGAACACGTAATAAAATACAGAAGCAATGAACTGCAAGACCAATTTAGTAATCATTATTCGGAAGCGAGAAATATAATTACTTGAATGCAAAGAACTTGTCAAATATATCATAGACCTTGTTACTGACTAAATGTACATTTCTAAAAACTAAACAACAACAACAAAAATATATATAAGTATCGTTTTCTTCCCTGGGGCTAATGAACTTAGTAACTGGTAAATGAAGTTCAGAACAGAAATATCTCGCAAAAATACTTCTCAAAAATAGTCCAATAAATCAAACAACATAGAATTTAAATATAAGTTTATAAGTAAGTTATATATACGTTTTATAAGTAAATCGAGCAACTAATTGGACTCATCGATAAAGAGATTTTTTGTTTCTTTTTTTCGAAACTTGAGGCGATATCTGATAAAGTAAATTCGAAGTTTGATCCGTTCGGATAGGAGATCAATATACTGAATGTCAATGAATATCATTGAAAATTCGCTCTACAGGAAAGATGTATATGCCAGATGATCTGAGTTTACAAAAGCAAACTGAACTTATCCACGTGTTTTATCAATTATCATTTTATTGGACAAGAAGAACTCGTCAGGATAAAATAAAAAATAAATGTTAGCAAATTACGTCTTTTTCTACTGATATTGGAACAGCATTTCTCTATCTTGTTTGTCACAGTCACAACATCTGGACACTTGTATTCTGACTTTTGTTGTTTGAAAATAGCCTGCGGAACAATCTGGATGATTTCTCTCAATCTAAAATATACTTTATTTTAATTAATTCATCCCTTGCTATGCTTTAATGTAACTAGGACGCTAGTGGTTTCTGGGAGTGTATGAAAATGAAAATATTTTGAAAGAAACCGCAAATCCAATCATAAATATAGAAGAAGGCATGAACCTCTAGTCTTGTTAAAAAAATAACAAGAAGTGTGAACCCTATGACAGACGAACCGATCCACTCCTATTGAGGAAAAAATAATTATGAAATAAAGATTCAGTGTTCAGACGGAGACGTTAGAAGGATAAAGTTTAAGTAGACTTTAGAAAAAAACCGGAAACACAAACTTAAACAGGAAACAAAGAATAAACCTCTACTCCTGTACTAACGACTGTGGAGGAATGTGCAAACATCTTATTAGTTAATTCATCTCATTTGCCCATTCCACTAAATTACATGAATTTTACTGCCACATTGACTCCTTCCTTTCGGCCTTCTTTCCTTCCCACAATTCGTCAGCTTTGTCGAGGCGCTACTTGACTACTTGATCCTGTCATTAAACACCACCTGGATCGGGGCAAAAATTCCGTTGGTTCATTCGATGACTATATCCGTCCAACTTTCTCTAGAGTCTTTTTCTCTTTCCATACAACTTCAACATTCTCTTCTTTAGACTGGCCAAAGGAGAATATAAACTATAACAGCAAAAATACTACTAACAATCAAAAACACGACTAATCTTTTGGACATAAAGTCAGTAAAGATGGTTTAGATGATTTCACATTTGTACAGCCATTTATCAGATGATAAAAATGTATCTACCTGAGAGTGAGGGAAATGATTCATTACTAATATTGATTGGTTCGGTTTTTACAGTTTATCAACTCTTTACAGGTTATTTGACGCCAAGAAATATTTTTAGAGTGCAATAATTTGGGGGGAGATAATAGTGATTTAGTCATATAAATATCACTAATTAACCTATACATTGGGGGAGAAGTATTGAAATCATAGATTTCTCAGGAGTATTTGCGCGTAAGTGAATATAACAAACCAAAATGGAATTGGAACTTGGCTTTCTGATTAACAATTACAAGTCATTATCCATTATCCTACCCACACGTTGGAGCTTACAGTGCTTGATACTGACAAGCTTAACTTCGGTGATTATACGGGAACTTCATGTGTCTAGTTACCAACATTACAAACTTATGGAGGATTGAGGAAAGGACAAAAGAGGAACGTGATTGAAGAAGATAGAACACGGTGATTAATGTTGGATTTTTATTTTCTGAATACTGAAGGAAAAGCAAGTAAACAGAAGTGCGTTATACAGGCGTGACGTGCGAGAAAAGAAACTCCAGGCGTAAAAGTGGAGGTTATATTTAGCTATTTCGAGAGTAAACCTGTGGAACCTAAATGTCAATCTAGTAAAACACTTAAATTCATGCATTTAGGTTGCCAGCGAAAAAAAAAATCTCGTCAATCTTGCCATGAAAATGAACTCTTGCTAACACTATGTATACTACACCTGTCAAAAGAGAGGAACGAATCAAGCCGAGCTTCTCGGCTTGACGGTCGAACTATCTGCCTCTGAGCAGAGAGGAACCCGGACGAGGTTCAGCCGAAGGGCAGAGTCTCGTTCGGGGAGGTTGACCAACCCGATCCCATTTATACGGGTTCTACGGGCCTTTTTTAGCCGAGCCTACGGGTTCGGGGAAACCCAGGTTAAACTCGGTCTTGTGCCACATGCAACCCTCGTGGTGGTGGTGGTGGGGGGTGGCTAGATATCGAATCAAGCCGATTTTTCGGCTTGACGGTCGAACTCTGAGCGGAGAGGAACCCAGACGAGGTTCAGCCGAAGTGTAGAGCCTTGTTCGGGGAGGTTGACCAACCCGATTCTGTTTTTACAGTTTCTAGGGCATTTTTTGCTGAGCCTACGGGCTCGAGGAACCCAGGTTAAACTCGGCCTGGTGCCACATACACCCCTCGTAGTTGGGGGTGGCTAGATACCGAATCAAGCCGAGCTTCTCGGCTTGACGGTCGAACTCTCTGCCTCTGAGCAGAGATGAACCCGGACGAGGCTCCGCCGAAGGGCAGAGTCACGTTCGGGGAGGTTGACCCACCCGATCCCGTTTATACGGGTTCTACGGACATTTTTTGGCCGAACCTACGGGCTCGGAAAACCCACGTTAAACTCGGCCTTGTGCCACATGCAACCCTTTGTAGAAAAGACAAAAGGGAAGCACCTCACGTCAATGAGAAAGTGATTGATGTCGGGATGCCTGCTCAGGATCGACTACATTACAGATCCTTTTGGGGATTTTGTCAAGAACCTCAAGATGGACAACAGGAGCACAAGACAAGATAGAGCAGATATATAATCAATGCTTCTATACTTTAATCTATTGTATACAATCAAAGGGAATTTCCGGTGTCTTAGATCTAATATAATTCCCTTACTAATTCTTTCAGAATAATGGAAAAAGTCATTTTGAAAATAAGAGAATTAAAAAAAAACTCAGAGCATATACGAGAGATCCTTTTCAGCATTACTGAAACTAAATTAAATTCTGTATCCGCCACTGATTGGGACTTAATTATTGTATAATATTCATAATTCCATATTTCAGATATTCAAACTGGCCGCTATGTAAACTTTTCTTAATTTCCTATGATCCTTGAAGAAGGAATTTTATTTATGACCTCTATTGATTGCCACAAGGAATACATATCACAAACCTCAAGGAATTTAAAGAAAAACATTATATGAACACAAAAGGTATATTTTTCAAACAACACACTCAATACTCCCCGGAATGAGTATGATCATAATTTGGATTTAAATACGGTTAATTTAATTAAAGGAGAAAACAATTTATTAAGATTAATATGTATAGAAAGTGCTTTAATCGCTAGATAATCCACAATAAAATTATGTCGAGGTCCTTACAACATTTCGACTTTCTTGGCAGATATTCTATTATCAGAAATAGTCTAGACCGAAACTTATATTTAAAATAAAATAAATTTAAAATTTCAGCGTCCCTCTTCTTCATGCTTAAGTGTAATCACATTAACGTGAATATCAAATAGTCCCATGTGGTTCTAAATGATGAAACGATATAGCACGAATATATATATATATATATATATATATATATATATATATATATATATATATATATATATATATATAGGTAACTATACTGTCTCTCGAAAAACCTTCGAATTTTTAATTTGTCAATAAACAAATCAATCTCGAGGGAAAAAAAAAGTTTTAAAAAAAAAGAAAGAGCCAGGAACATGAAAGTCTGTCGAAAAACTCACAGATACACGTTCAAAGCCCAAAAAAAAACCCCGACACGAGTAAACAACTAACTAACAAAAGAGCTCAATACAACCGTAGAACAGACTTAGTCAAACCAAGTGAGCCAGACAAAGCTACCCAGGTTTTACTTAAGCGATCGTCAGGGAAAGCTTTCTCCCTATGTTTGCAATGTTACTAACGGCAACGGATAACGGAAAGCTTTCCTGACGATCCGCATATATATATATATATATATATATATATATATATATATATATATATATATATATATATATATATTTAATAGCACAATTTAAATTTATACTGATGATAAATATACATTTTTCCTCGTCGGAGGATCATGCGCAGTGCAATATTCAGTTGCATGTCAAGTTTCAATCTGCATGTATTAGATTGGCCATTTTTCAATAAGAATTTGAACATTGAATCGTGCATGAGACTCAGAGTTTGGCTACAGTTGCGCATATTTATTATTACTATATATATATATATATGTGTGTGTGTGTGTGTGAGTGAGTGTGTGTGTGTGTACATATGTGTCTCTGTGTGTGTTTGTGTGTTTGTCTAAATTTATTTTTTACTTCCATATTTCCAAACATCGCAGAAGGTGCCGCGAAAAAACTTTCAGAAGACAGCTTGACAATTCACATGTAGCAATGAAAAAGTAAATTATGGAGAGACTTCATCGGGTACTTCGAATATTTTGCTATTCCTATCGGACATTATTCCGTCCTCGGTACCTACACTATCCAGTTAGTTTATACATCTGTTCGCGCCTCGTTTTGATATCTCCAATACATATATTAGTTCTCTTAAAGTGCGTCTACATTGCTGACAATCCTGCGTGACAACGGTCTGACAGTTAATGATTAGTCCTTTTCTCTTGCTTGGCTCGACTTTATTATCTAATAAACCTTTCATCTTTCTTTCTGATTCTGCCATCTACATAGTGTCATCCGATAATCAATCATGGTATGACTTCTAGTTCTCTTACACTGTTCACTGGGATTCTAATCCCATCATGAACTGGTAATTTTGGAAGGGTGAGTCGGTCGCGTTCACCTCCTTTTTAAGAGCTATCTTACTTGAGTAAAACTGACAACTATTTAGTTATATATGTTTTTCTTTTAAAAGTTTAATTTATTCAGATATTATAGATATTAGAAGAGATTACACACACCCAACGCCAGTCCCAAGAAAATAAACGCAACAGAAAGAAGAGTTAAAAGAATGGACTCTTTTTTTTTTAGATTAAACGAGATGGCATAAAACGGGGGGGGATTTTTGACCTGCCGAATATGAACCGAGAAAATGCTTTGAATGAAATGGAAACAAAAAGGAAACTTAAAATCAGAAAAAAAGACAATTGAAATATATGGGGCACATAACGAGAAAAGAGTGCTTGGAGAATTTGACACACACAGGATATAATGAAAGCAGGAGGAGCAGAGTAGAGATGCGCATAACGAGCTTGTGTAAATGATCGGCACAAGAGGTATATAACAGATAGCAAAAGGGAAAATTTTACTAAGGGCTACAAAGGACAGGAAGTTGTGGAGAGTAATGATCGCTCACGCTCTGAATGGACATAAAAGTAGATAATGAAGAACACTTATCATCCTTGTACTTCTATTACTGTTTTTTCTGCATTCGCTGAACTCAACCTCCCTGCCCAGCAATTGGTTTCTTCCGATCCCATTAGTGACAAGAGAATCAGACATAGAATTTTCTTCCACCTTTCTCTTTTAAAACACAATTAAAAGTGACTTTTGTTCAGTCTATGGATTACGGTAGTTATAGCAGAAAAATGGGCATTCGGTTTATACATATTTTTGGCTCCAGTATCTGTCTATATTTCTGAGATGAGGTATTATATACACTATTTATATTATTCGGACTATTTTCCTCATCTTTGTTGCCATGTCTATTACAACGTTTTCGCCATTGTACGCTCCGGCTTTCTACAGGGGTTGGAATATCGAACTGAACTCTTTATTTCGCTCACTGGGGCAGACAGTTCTAGTTCCACGTGCCATGTTTAATGTTTATATTATTAGATATCTCCTGTTAATTCCCCTCTCCAAGTTCTCCACTGTCTTAACAGGGTATTGAAGTCACACTCTTTGGGTCCTGTCACAGGATCTAACCAACGCCTTTATCCACTGTGTCATGTGTCATAGAAGTGACGAGTTACTAAACATTTGACCGCATAACAAAAGGCCTCAGTAATGCAGTTTCATCTTACTCGAATACATTTCCTAAGTGTAAAGGTAATGCATTTCATCTTACGTTCTTTAGCATCATCCAGAAAATTAAATAAACAAAACGTTTCGTTAATCCAATGTCACTATATTTAGATTCATTTTGATTGGTTTAGTTTGGTTTAATTTTGCTTTACGTTATATCAACCTCAATGAGTTATTTAAAACCGGCAAGATTTTTAGGATAGGTTCGTATGAAGAAAATATATATTCTTTCTAACAAATCAGTTTGTCGATCAGGTTTCATTGATGTATTTTTGTAAAAAATATTTTGACGAGAGTCAAATGTATTGCTGGTAATATTTTTTTTTCCAAAAATATATTGCTGGTATTTTTACTATAAAAATCATATTTTTTTATTCTTTCATAGTGTTATGACCCCAGTTTGGGGTTAACTATTTGCTCATAGCAGGGACTCTAACGGGTACTACCACCCAGGTTTAGGATGGGCCTGGGAACATCAGCAATTAAGAGGTGCTTCCACCCTACTCAAAAACTCGAGATCAGAGACCTTGCTGCCGGATGTAGTTTATCGTCATACCTAAGATGTTGCATTTTGAGTTAGCATCATATAAACTAATATCTCGTATCAACCGAAGCGCGTCCATCTTCTCATGGGCAATGCAGGGTCACAACGCCACTAGCTTTGTTGAATTGAGTGGTAGAGTTGCCAACCCAACAGTTATTGAATTCACTTGACCTTCTCCGAGATTGGTAACCAAATATGGCTAGAGAGAGATGTTCATCCTGCTATTGAGCCGATACAAAGATCGGAGAAAATATGAATTTATATCTTTCTCTCGAGGTTATACGTGGGAAAGTAGGCGAAATGGACTCGGCCGGAATCTAGTCGGTGATTTCTATTCTTATTCCGTCCTTGGCATATACTCCTTAAGTGGCTGGCTTTTTTTTTTGCACATATAAACAACCAGTAACGAACGTTTTGTATCTGGATTTAGAAAGCTTTCTTTCCTTTATAAAATAATACATGGATACGAGATATACATATGTACCTGGGTTATCTTCTATAGATAACTTTCATGACACGAGAGTTATATTAGGACATTATGTGCCTGTTGTGGCCTAAGATTCAAAGGGTGATTAACGTGTTATTTGCCAAAAATATATTTGGCTATTTTGAAGTTATGGTTTAATCTGTACAGAATTTTAGCTTCATACACCAGGAGATCTCAAACCTGCTTTGTAATGAGCGGGATGTGCAAAAAATATTTTAAAAAATTTTATGTGTCGATTATCTCGTAAAAATCAACAATCGGTTTCATATAGACATTTTACTATTTATTTATTTTTAAAATCTGTTCCTTGTTTTTAGATTGAAAAATTGAGAAAATAAGAAGTATTGGGTATATATTCAGTAAGACATAAAAAAAAAAACGAGAAAAATCAGTAACAAATAGAAGGGAAACAAATGCTATAGTTAGAAGAGAAATAATCTACGTAAAATAAAGCCAAATTTACAAAAGCATAAAAAAACGTCCTGTAGTTGCAAACATTTCGGAAATATTGCTTCTAGATTCTACAGATTGACTGGTCGATTTTTTTCATTCGTTTTAAATATATTTTGGCATTGAAAAGTGCATTTGATTTTGTGTTATTTTTAATATGGTTAATCATTGTTTTCCATTTGCATTTGTGTATTGATGCAAATAAATGGAGAAAATCTCAAAAAGTACAG
>CAHIKZ030000243.1:2495000-2505000 GCA_903632075.3 Acanthosepion pharaonis | reverse complement strand
AGGATAACAATCCGAATAATGTAAATAATATAAATGATCATTTGATTTTAATGCATATATCTATTAATAATAATAATAATAATAATAACTAACCAAATCCCGTCTTAATAATAATTTTAAAATAATTTGGCAGACGATGTTACTTTATTTATGGATTTAACCTTACTCGGCTTTCGTCGTTCGATTCGCTGCATTTGAAAAATGGCGATATTACCATAGCTTCTCGGTATTTTGGCCGCCCTCGGGCGGATAAAGAACATTTCATCTCTCAGTTGTGTCTCTGTTTGGAGAGCGCAACTGAAAATATTATTGAGAGGTGCCGTGTCACGTGATGCAGCTGATCGTTGCAATACCTCTCTTATTGCACGAAAGAGAGGTATCAGTAGTAATACCCTAAATTTTAGACGGGACCCGGGTTGACGGGCTCCTCACATTAAACTGACCTTGTGTTACATCCTACTAGTTTGGGTAGTAAGAAAATACAATCACTTCTCGCCCCTTAGGCTGAGATCAAAATGTAGTATCTGTTCTTATCCCCTTAATCTGATTATCCCTCCACACTTCTCTCTCTTTTTCTTTCTTCTGTCATTCATTTTCTCAGTGAAGTTGTGAATTTTTCCCTCTTCCGACGCGATCAAAAAAAAATTATAGTGCATTATTTAACAGGTATTGGCCTGATGCAACGGTCGTGTGAACTAACAAAGGGAGCGACAAGCACAATTTTTGTATAATATTAATATTAGTTAAAATAATGATAACGAAACACTTTGAGATCTCTACCACCGGTCAAGCGGTGGTAGAGAAAAAAGACGTAAAACCAAGCTACCGGTTGAACAGCGTTTGAGAAAAATGACTTAATGCCCAGCTACCGGTTGAACGGTAGGTAAACACTTGTAACTATTTTTATATCCACCGTGAAACATTATATTCCAGTTGTTTGCGAATTTTGACTCAAGATCTCAGGCAGAAGGATTAGAATTGTTCAGGATAGTAGGACTGAAAGTATTAAGATTGCTATTCGAAGTGAGGGAAGTAGATGTTGGTTTATACTTGTTTTGATGGTTTATCTACCACCGTAGAATGTCTGATCTGATTTCTTAGCTGAGTTAATAGAATACGTGGCCTGTTTTATTAGATATCTCAATGTCCAAATATACCTTGATAGATAAACTTTTTCTAGTGAAATAAACGTTTGACAAAAAGCGCTTTACCGGTGAGAGAGAAAAATGCAGTAATGCCCAGCCACAGATTGAAGAGTCATAGAAAAAAAAATGACTTACTGCGCAACCACCGGTTGAACTATGGGTAAACACTTATAACTATTTTTATACCTACCATGAAACATTATATTCCAATTGTTTGCGAATTTTGACTCAGGAGCTCAGGCAGAAAGGTTAAAATTGTTCAGGAACGCACGGTTCAAAGGGTTAAGATACTATAAATAGCTTTGTTATAGAGTAATAGTAGTTACAACAGAAAGCCCTAATTTTGAATAGAATACTTGGCCTGTTATATTAGATATTTTGATGTCCAAATATACCTTGATAGATAAAATGTTTTCTTTTTCTAATGAAATAATCGTTTAACAAAAAGCGATATTTGAACCCTGACCAACGCTTTACCGGTGGTAGAGAAAAATGGCGTAATGCCCAGCCACCGGTAGAAGAGTGGTAGAAAAAATGTCTTAATAGCCAGCTACCGGTTGAACGGTTGGTAAATACTTGTAACAATTTTTATATCTACCCTGAAATATTACATACCAATTATTTGTGAAGTTTGACTCAGGAGCTCATGCTGAAGGATTAAAATTGTTCTGTAACGCAATGCTCAAAGGATTAGCTCTTTATGCCTAACTTACGAATTATAAATTATTTGCTAATTTCATCACTAAACAAAATGAAGGTCATTAAATAGTTTCAACACCAAGAATTAGTTGGAATTCGTCAAACCAAAGAACATATGAAATTACTAATTATTAAATCCATAAGTTTTTCCCAGATTTTTGGTTTATAGTGGATTGAGTCATAAATCATTTCGGTTTAAGGGAACTATTTGAAATAATAATTGCAACAAGCTAACTACTATAAAAACGGAAATTCTTACTGTGTCAAACAAATATATTGCTTAAAAAACTAATTAAAAAGAAATGTAAGAATGACTGCTAGTTTTACGTCAAGCCGATCATCAGATATTTATTTACAAAAAAAAAAAATGTTCCAAGTGCAAACGAATTCGAATTGCATCGATCATGGAGTAAGCGTTAGCTTATCTTCCTGATTCTAATGAATACCCCGCGTAACACAATTAAACCGATAAAAAGCATAAGAACGGCGTGGTTTCTTTAAAAACGTTGCAACAAGAAATACGATCTTCCTGCCAATAATGTAAGAAATAGAAATGCAGAAGAACGTATAACTTTTTTTATAGACTATATAATCATAGACTATATAGATATAGACTATATAAATATAGACTACATAAATATAGGATATATAAATATTCTATAAAGATGCATTTCATACGATACGACACAAGGACATAGTTGAACTCTAAAGACAACATTTTTTATTCGGGAAAGATATTCGGATAATAAATAAACTTTATAAAATTCCTGTCTTTTGATAGAAAATCAATTGAGACAGTTCACAAAAATAGAGAGAAACATTTTCTCACTAGAATTATTATACTTATTCAGTGTTGATAGCAGATACAGTAAGGAAGCTACAAAAAACTACAGAAGGCAGTGAAAGAAATCGAGAAAAAAGACTAATCATCAATTGTAAGAAGATAGAATGTATAGTTTTCAGCAAAAGGAACATCCAATATGCAAATTAAAAATTAGAGATACCAAAATCAAACATGTACAAAAATTTAAATTGCTGAGAATGTTTTAACAGTGGATGGAAAGTACGACACTGAAATCGAATGGCGTATTGGGATTGTAAAGAAAGTATCTCAAAATTTAAGCAAATTATTAAGAAACAGAAGAAAATCGTTACAAACAATGAAAAGTGTACTGTATTGTTACGTAATATCAATCATCTTGTATGGCAGGGAATGCTATGAAAACAATAGACAAAACTAAAAATCCTTATGATTTTAATATCATTGAGATGTGTTATGATTATTAACATTATTCCCAATATTCGGACTGTTATCCTGATCTTCATTGCTATATTATTGACGTTTCGGCCGTTGTACGCTCCACTTTCTTCAGGTGATTGAAATTTTGAACAGAAGCCTTTATTTCGTCCGAAAGTAACTACGGAAACTTACCTGTCTGGAATATATTGAATCAAAGGATAATGTGACAGAGAAATTCGAAACCTCGATGAAATAGCGGAAGATGTTCATTGAAAGCATTCAAAATCCGAAACAATTTGTTCGAACCAAATACAAAAATGCTCTGCTTCTATGTTATATCGATCCTTTTATATGGCTACGAAAGCTGGAAAAATTCCTCGCAGAAGAAAAGATGATTTGACGCAAAGCCTATGTGGTTTTTCCAAAAGAATACCCGTTCTTTAATCATTTTACCCCAAGGAAGGCGATAATGTCACGCATGGTGTTGCTGTTAGTGGACAAGAATAAGAAGAGATTAGCAAGGAGAAATGACAATAAAAGAACATGAATCAGGAAGATAGACAAGGGTATTTAATCTCATGAAGTGTGTAGGTGACAGGGTAGCAAGAAATGGGAATAGATTTCCCAGGAGAGAAATACGGGAAAAATCTTCATACTTGGCCACCTAACCCCCCGATTGACACCCCCTTTATGTGGGACACAGTTGATTGAGAAACAAAATTCCTTTTAACACCAAAGATAAACTGAAGACAAGGATTATGGCAGGATTTCCGAACTTAAATAAGGAGATCGTCCAGAAGATATGCAGGTGGTTTTTGTGTAATTTTAGTAAATATATCTGTTAAATTAAGATATCAGTGTTATTTTCATTTTTGTGTAATTTAGACGACAATTAACCCATCGCACCTTTTACAAACTGTCTTCTAAAAAAAGAACTACAAACTATGAAATCATATTTTCTTTCGTTTTCTATGAACCATAGACAAAAAATTGGGTGTAAAAGCTAACACTATAAATATGATAAATATTGTGGAACAAAAGGTCAGATATTATCAAATAGTTTGTTTCTCGGAATCACATTATTGAAAGTTTTTTTCTTAAGCCTTTTTGTACTTCATTACTGAACATTTTTCTAACAACTGAAATCACTTTCTAATTATTTTATACAGGTATATCCTGTCTACTTTCTTATAAATTACATCTACTAATACTAATAATAATGAATCCCCAGGACATAAAAGAGAATCAGAAATAGACCTAAAAAGTACTAATATCACATAAATCATATATCATAATAAAGCAAATGAGATACAAACCAATCACTGTGAAGATAATACCAAAGTTTAGAAAAGGTAGAAAGGCGTGATCTTAGTAACTCATAAGTTCTCAAAAGAACGAGACCAAAATCACATTGAACGGAATTATTTTACGTAAAACCAGAATAGTAAACAAGGGCATAAGGAAGAAATCATGAGACATATTATTTAGACACAAAATATTGACAAAGACGAACGAGAATATCTTCCAAATTTAAAGCCAACAAAGCAGAACCTGAAAACTATTAAACTCTACAATGCAGCACTCAAATTAATTCTGAATGAACTAGACCCACATATAAGTCCCCACGAAACAATATATGCATCAGCAATGGCAGCAACAAAATAAATTAAAAATCAAAGCAAAAAGGTAATCTCACAGACATAATGATCCGCCTGGGAAAAGAAAAATAGAGATCTAAATTGAAGTGAATTATAAGTACTCGATGATCTGGCAGGAGAAATAAAGGACTTGAAAACGCAGAAAAAAAAAAAAAGATAACAAAATTTGTAATGAAAATGAAGTCCTATCAGCTAAAAAAAAAAAATCAAGCAAACAATACAAATGAAGGCTCAAAAAATCTCACGCTATGAAAATAGATCGAGTTTCTACAGACAGAACAAGATCTTTCAAATAAACGTGAATAAATTTTACAGAGAAATAGGCAAACAAACCCCATCACACAAAAAATAGAAAAAGTTATAAAGTTCTGTAAAAAATATGGACTTGCCCAAAAACATAAAAAGAAGCATATTTGATTACGCATGAGGCAGAACGGATGAAAAAATATATCAGAAAAATCATGGTCGGGAATCATAGAAGGCAAAGGCGCACAAGTGGAAATCTCCAGGAATAGATAAAATTCCTAACTTTTGGTTCTATTATCTAAATACAGCACACATAAAAATTCAGGAAATGGTCAATGGTCCTACTAACATTCCGCCATGCGTAACGAAAGGAATTAACTTCCTTCTACCCAAGAATGGTAAGATACATGTCTCCAAAAACTATGAACTACATATCATCTCACTATTTCAAAAATGTTGACATCTATTCTGACAAAACGGATATATTCAAAAATGATATACTACCTCTTGAGCAAAAATGGTGCAAACGTGGCTCTCATGAATGAAAAGGTCAGTTACGAATTAATAGGAGGATCTTGGAAAACTGCTTCAATACAAAGAAAAATCTCAGAAGTGCCTGGATAGATTACCGTAAGGCATTCGATAGTGTACCTCATTCCTGGAGTTTAAAGTTTTTAAATATATACAAGGTATCTCCCGCTGACATCGATTTCATCAAAGTATATCGATAAAGAAAACAACACTTTAATTCAATGATGTAAATAGAGTCTATAAGTTTAGTGAAATAAACCTCAACAAAAGCATCTTTCAATGTGTCTCTTTGTCTCCTTTATTATTTTCTATATGCACAACAGAATTAACCAGCGGTCTTAACCGGACGGAATATGGGTATAAGTTATTTCAATACAAATAAGCCATCTATTTTAAGTTGATGTGTTAAAGTTGTGTGCTCGGAATGACATTGAGTTGGAAGCTGAAAACAGTAAAATATTTCAGTGATGACACTGGAATGGAATTCGGTTTGAAGAAATGTGCTAAAGCCACAATTTTACGGGGATCGCTACAACAAACCTCTATGATGACAGTGTCCAGCATTCATCGACATACAAGAGGATATTGCGTAACATTTCAATACTTTTTTCATGTTTCTTAATACACTGCTTAGCTTCTGATAGGCATCTTTTACTAATACAATGCGAGTTCTGATTTTTCACATTTTCCATCCTCTGTTAAAACACTTCCCCGATATATAAACTTCTGTAATTGTTTCTCGCACCTTCAGGTCGTAGTTCGCAGGCCTTTTTCTCCGCCTGACAACCGTACATTTGTTTTTGTTAGAATCGATTTTTAGTCATTTTTACTCATTTTTCTTTACTACTTTTTGTAGGAAGTCATGCATGTCTAGTAAGTCATTCTGTTTTTGACAACAATGTGCCTTTTGAATTTTGATAAGATTGACACCACCAATAATAAAACATGTTATGATTTTCAGCTCTTAGAAATTCATCGCTATTAAGAAATCTTTGCCGTACGGCAGCTTATATTTTTGTATAACTACTCGTTTCTTTTTCTACACGTATGCAGGTGGCTTGCTCACAATATAAGTTCTGTGTTATATTTACCTGCTTCCGAAGTCGAACGAGTTTTCTTAGCAGCTCCAATATATGCCGTAACTTATCAAATACTTTTGCATAAATTATGAAACAAATGTATATACCTTTATGCATTTCTATTGCTCAAACGATGATCTCAAAAGACAGCAACCCGAAATACGTGTACAGGGTGTTGCAACAAAATTCGACACTTGAAAAAAAAACAAAAACGAAATAGGCAATAAAAACAAAAGTTTAATATGCAGAGACCCGACAGTTTATTTAGCAACAGTTAGCGTTGCATACTACATTATTTTTCAATATAACCGCCGCCTCCGGCGACAACCATCTCAAGGCGGACGCGAAATGAGTCACACGCTATGGCGACCATGTCCTTGTCTATAGCGGGGAACGTCTCCACGATGGCAGCCTTCTGAGAGTCGACCGTGTTGTGGGCGTGCTTGTTGGTCTTGGCCTCGATCACGCCATAAAAAAATAGTCAAAGGGGTTGAGAAGGGCGGCCACAAGTCCGGCGACGAGTGGTGAAGAACATTATTGAGCAGCCACGCCTGGGTCGTCTTGGCCTTGTGTGCAGGAGCGGAATTCTTCTGGAAAACATAAGGGCGGCCGGCGGCGATCTCGTCTATCCAGGGTTTCACCACGCTTCTCAGCACCTCCTGGTAAATCTCAGCGGTGACTCTCGGGTCCTTTTGAAAGAAGAACGGATGCATGGCGTCCCTCTCGCTGGAGATGACGCCAAGGACCATGACGGAGGAGGGAAATTTCGTATGTTTCACGACGGGAACCTCCTAGATATCTTTGCAGATCCACCTGTCGTTCTGCCTATTATTCGTCTGGTCCTGGATGAAATTCATTTCATCAGACAAGAATCTCAGGATCGCGACCGGCCCGGGCTTAAGCTCGTTCAGAAAGCCGCTGCCTTGACCTTCCACGACTCCTTAGAGACATTCGTGATGAGCATGCGGTGAGACTTCCGGTGTGTGTGTGTGTGTGTGTGTGTGTGTGTGTGTGTGTGTGTGTGTGTGAGAGAGAGATAGAGAGATAGAGAGAGAGAGAGAGAGAGAGAACATGGGCCAATTCATAATATATAAATTTTATATATTGTGTATTTGGGTAGCAATCAATTTTTTAATCAAGTTCCGTTAAAAACGCCTGACAACGCACTGCCATTAATATTTTTTTATTTATTCTTTGTGTTCGTACAAGTGTTTTCTTTTCTGTGTGTAAAAACTGTTCAAAATATCTACATATCTGGACGATTTAGGCTATTCCTTTAGCTATTATCAAGGGCTATTGTTATTTTTTTTACTGGAGTTATGTACGTGTCTGAAGTTATAGTAATGTTTTCTTTCCCAAAAAGTCCATCCCATTATGGGTGTGTTCATAGTAAATGTTATTGGGTGTTGGCTTTTTCATTTATTATTATTATTGCTTCCATTATTCTTAATATTTTTTAAATGTGTATGAAGTTATTATACTTGAATCTTCTACTTGTATGTTGCAGTTGGAGTTTGGTAGGTTTCTGTGTGTGTTTAAATGAGTCCTAATTGACGTATGTTCTGTTAGGTGTAACGTTAAACGTCTAGATAGGCATGTAGTGGCATGGCCAATATAATTATTTATATCATTGTTTTGATCAGGAATACAGTCCCTGAAGGGGCCTATGGAATTATAAATAATATTAAGGAGAAACATTATATATATACATACATACATACATACACACACACATGCATATATATATATATATATATATATATATATATATATATATATATTGTTTAAAGATATATATATATATATATATATATATATATATTTTAAACAATATATATATATATATCTTTAAAACAATATATATATACATTTATATCTTTAAACAATATATAAATATATATATATATATATATATATATATATATATATATATATATATATATATAATCATAATTAATTATTTATCAGAAAAATATAACATAACTCTATTATAAAATCACTACAAAAATAGCCATTTTGTTTCAACACTACTGCTGTCTTATCTAGTAATGGTGTTGAAACAATATATATATATATATATATATATATATATATATATATATATATATTTTAAAGTTACATAATTGACATGGAAGAGATATCTTTGCGCTGGTATTCTAAATCGATGTTAGTAAATTAATATTTTAAATATGGATATTATTTAGACTTGTACGCTTGATAGTAGATGTCTATAACGCCACGAACTTTTCAGACCCAAAGTCAGGCCTGATCACATATAGTTATATAGTTTAACAAAAAAAATATAAGCGCGCTATCGAATAATACAATACAATATTTTATAAGTACGTAAGAGGAAGACAAGCGTGCAGTGCCAATTTTTAAAATGGAGATTTGATGAGAACAAGAGAACATGGTATTGATGGCTGTTCATGGTGACTAAAAATCGTTTCGCACCGTTTTGGTGATTGGTGATGTGTGCTAACCTGATTATGTCGACTGAAGTGAAAAGCTGTATCGAAGTGGACAGGGCCAAACAAAGGCGCCGGTTTTTCTGCCGGTCAAACGAAGAGCCTTTCAACTACGCCGGAAGCACGTGATCTGGCAATGAAAGTCCCGGTGGCTTTGAATCAAGACTTTTCAGACATGGCGGTTCGTGAATGCACCACCAACGAGAATAGAAAGTTAATTGAAGATGCTTACGACTTCGCACTTGCATTTAATGCAAATCCGTTTTGACAGCAGATACGTGTAGCGACTTACTGCACTCATGCATTATTAGTTCATACACATAAGCACGTACAAATGAACGGATAGTTTTACGTGTGAGTGTTTAATATTTATAAAAGCAATACGTTTGGACGAATTGCTTAATCAATCTCATTTTCACATTTTCTTTCTCTCTTTATCTCGCTCTCAACCTCTTTATACACACTTCCTCTTACTAAGTATGTCTCACCTCCCATCATCATTCGCCATATATATATATATATATATATATATATATATATATATATATATATATATACAAACACCCCACATATATATATATATATATGGTAAAATGTATGGCAAAGTGGGAAAATATTTCTTGTGACGCGTTTCGTCTTTTGGAACTTCGAGCGGACTAAATTTGTTATCTTGTGTCGAATGTGCACGGACGAGGAATGATTGGAAATTTTTTTTCCTTGTCATATATTTCCTCCATATTGTTCTTAAAATATAAAAGAAATATACGTCGTTAGATGTACTGGTAGATTATTCAATTCAAAGATATAAAAATGCGAAATCCCTTCACTAACAAAATTTCAAAGGTGCATTAACCTACTAATCACTCGATGAATGATGTTATCCTAGTTTTTTAAAAATTATAAGCTGTATAAGATCTTTCTTTAATGTGCAAGT
>CAHIKZ030000243.1:2315000-2490000 GCA_903632075.3 Acanthosepion pharaonis | reverse complement strand
GAAACATGGTTAGAACTGTGTAGCGAAATAAACCATATTTTAAATTAATTAATTTATAATATATATATATATATATATATATATATATATATATATATATATATATATATATATATATAAATAAATAAGCGGACATTGAAATCTGTTTAAAGCTAAACGCAATCGACGTCGCCTCTGGGTATTGACTTCATTGCCCACTTTCATATTTATATAATCTCTATCTCTGATACTGAGTACTTTACCTCATAAATATACCTTAAAACTACATTTTATCACACACACACACACGCATATATATATATATAATAGTCGGCACTTGTTTTCTGAGTTCACCCGACTGTGGTTTTTTTGCCCATGATACCTTTTGGAATTATGCTGAGCTACATTTACTGTGAGAGAGCGCATAATTTGTCATGATCAGCAGTTAGAATCAATCCATAAACTCTCGGTCACAATGACTTGTGACTTCATGCTAGCAAAAACATTCCCAATACCCAATTTCAATTGTAAGGCTTTGCCTAGCCTGTGATATCGTTTTCAAGCACTTTACAAGATGGCTTCCTCAGATCATCACCATGAAGAAGTCGCACGTCCACCATAGAGATATTCGAACTTCTTTTAGATAGATGATTGAATGTATATTAAGTGAAGGAAAAAAGAAACACGAAACAATCATATTCATATGTTTCCTTTGAGGCAGTAGAATAGTAATATATATCAGCACTTATATACACACACAAATGTATATATATGTAAGTTTATATGCCTACCCATCGATGTAAATCTGTATGTTGTTGTGTGTTATCTTGGCAATAAAGTTTTATGCTGCCCATGGATTACTGCTGAGTCTCGTTCAGGAAAGAATATATTCTTTATCAAATAGTGCTTTTTTGTGTGGCTGGATAGAGGCAATTAGCGTCAATATTTGAGTACTGGATATCATAATTTTTTGTATACAGGATTTTCTAAATTGAGATAATATTGACTTCTGCAGTGAAGTTTCAATTCCTTTTAATCTTGCATTCCAAAATAAACCAGAAATTCTATAAAGACACGTACAATAAAAAGTATAAAGTTAAAAAAAATAATTAATACAAAATAAAAATAGATAAATCATAAAGATATTCTACGAAAAAATGTCTGAAATGAGTAAATAAGACCAAACCAAGTGCGTATTTTACGGTATTCTTGTCCAATTCCAATTTTGACGTGTTTCTATTTTGAGTCGGGTTATTTTGAAGCAAATTCCCATTTCAGCCGAGGTTATGTCTGCCTGGATCATTACTCGGCCACTCAAACATTTTGAGATGGAGACATATGCACAAGCGTTCGTAAATATGGCGGAAGATCCGCGTAAACATGAAAGAAGTAGACACTATATCTTCTGCAAATGTAGGTTTAACCTAAGAAGATGTTAAGGAAAGTGTAATGGGCTCTATTACTCTAAAACTTAAAGCAAAGTAAATACTTTGCTTCAGTTAATATAAACTTTAAGATATTCTACAAAAAACTAATTCTTTGAAAGTATGATACTGAACCGTATTGAGGAAATTTATCTTCAGCAGAAAAAAAAAAAACATTTTGATTTCGAATATCTTTTATGTTCTGTGTACATTCAGGAGCGATAATGACGCTCTACAGCATCCTGTTCCCTTTTCTCCATGAAATATTTCCTCTCTACAATCCTTCGAGTTCTTATTCTGATATTCATTTAATGAAATCTTTAGGTAGGTTATTCGATACATTCCTCTACCTGAGTGCTTGAATATGTCCTTTGTGTGTCAACGTCTCTAAGCCTTTCCTCGTAGTGTGCACAAGTAATTTCAGATACATCTTTCCAAGCGTACCTTAGATTCGGCACAAGGACGAAAGTATGGGACACCCAGTGAGGATCAAACTCACTATTCAGTCGTAATTGGTATAGTGAGGCAAGCTTGCTAGCCGTTACACCGCGTCGAGGTGCCCCTTTCTGGTTGCATGTATAAGTGTTGTTTTGGTTCCCATTTTTCCTCGATGCTCATGTGATCCGTCCATAGAATTGTTCCCTGTCGCCACTAGCTTCAGCCCTTCACCCCCCAACAACGCTTCATAGATTGTTTCAACGGAGGATAAAAATCGAAGCGGGGGTTTGTAATCGATTCCTCGGTTCTATTCTTCACGCGTTGTGTTCAAACCCTAACCCGGCGCTCTATTAGCTACACATATCATTCTCCGATTGCAGGTATAATATCGTTTTTAAGCATGAGTTCTTATAACGTTTGGCAAGGCAGTATTCGTACTTACAATGAGCACCACCATTTGACCATATATCTGCCTAAAATAAATTAGTAGTTAATCTCTATCTATAAAAGGCAGGATGTGTGTGTAACGAATGCACGGCCGCAATTTTCGACGGATTTGCACCAAAATTTACATGCACATGCTCCAAGTGAGCCAGAAGGCCAAGAACGACTTAGCATTTCCCAACTCCCATCGATAGTGGAAATAATCGATTTTTTCATGCTTCTACGGCTGTTTTCATGTAGTTTGCGGCCATTTTCTACTGGCCAGAGTGAGAGCCTACAGCTGGTTGCCACGAATAAGCAGGAAGATTCTATTGGCCAGCGTGAGAGCCAACAGCTGACTGACACGAATGTTAACTAGCATACTGTCATGCAAAAAAAATCGATAGCTGCATTCGTCATAAGTGTTAAAAATTTAAATCTGCATGGCACTTTACTCCAATTGATTCATTCGCTTGCTTAAACTCAACGCTGATTCTGATTCCGCAGAACTGGGTTGGGTGTGAAAAATTATTTGTTGTTAACATTCTTTTTCATTCGGTTTTTCCAGTTACGAGTCCTTTTTAAAGATGATCGTTTTGTGTTCATTTTGTTTAGTTATTTTTTCGTAACAGATTTAATGTTTAGTATAGAGCTTAGACAAAATTCGCAGTGTGAGATAGGCAAGAAGTAAGGCTTGTAGCAATATCAGCACAGCAAAGGGCACTTCTTTAAAGACAAGGAAGTGCAAAAATATTTTAAGTCAAATGATAGCGATTGCTGTATGAGTCGTACGATTTTTAATCAAGCACGGGCAACGCCGGGCCCTGCTGCTAGTCATAAGATATAATCTATAATCTATCAATTCGTCTGGGTAAGCAGAGTATGTATTGAAAACGGTACTCTAAATATGCCACCCTTGTGCGAAAATAAAATAATTTAAATAAATGCGAATCTTCGTCTTGCGTATTATTATTACCTTTTTGGTTAGTTCACGTTTATATTATGCTTAGATTCCTAAGGTTATCTTATGGTATTATTTTATAATTTGGCATTTGAGATGATTCATTATTGCATTCCTTATGTATACGATTAAAATTGTAATTCAGAAAATCTTGGTTACACCCTCAAAAATTCCAAAATTGTTGCGATACAAGAATAACAAGAACCGATATCCATATTAAAACTTGATGGCAAACTGGAATAACCATACGTAGTTATTCCATTGAAAAATTGATGCTATACTGGAAAACCAGAAACGTTATCCCTTTAAAAATTTAATGCTATACTGGAATAATAATAAAAGAAAAAACTTTATTCCTTACAAAATCGATTTTATAATAGAATAACCAGAACCGCTATTCTTTTTTAAAAATTGACACTACAGTGGTATAACCAGAACCATCATTTTCAAAATAGATGTTATACTGAAATAATAAGAACAGTTATTCCGTTGCAGAATTGATGCTATACTGAAATAACCATAAACGTTATTCCTTTTAAAACTGAAACTATACTTGAATAAACAGGACCGATAACCTTTTAAAAATTGATGCTATACCAGAATATACAGAAACGTAATTTCTTATAAAAAGTGATTCTATACTTGAATGACCAGAACTGTTATTCCTTTTAAAAAAATGATGATATATTTGAAATGACTGGAAAAACCATTATTCCTTTACAGAATAGATGCTATTCTGGAATAACCGTAAACGTTATTTCTTTTAAAAAAAATGTAACTATAGCGTAATCAGCAGAATCGTTATTCCTGTTAAAATTTGAAATTATAATCGAATAACCAGAAAAGTTATTTCTTTTTAAAAATGATGTTATAATAGAATAACCAGAAACGTTCCTATTAGAAATTGTTTTTTTTATACTAGAATAGACAAATTGATCCGATGATAAAATGCCCAGAAAACCGTCATTCTTTTAGAGAATGAATGCTATACAGGAATAGCGAGAAAAGTTATTACTTTTAAAAATTGATTCAGTACTGGAATAACGCGAAACCGTTATTCCTTTGAAAACATCTTGCTCTACTGTAATAAGCAGAAACGTTATTACATTTAAAAAAATGATGCTATACTGGAATATCCAGAAGCATTATTCTTTATAAAAACTGTAGCTAAACTGGAATAACTAGAAACGTCATTCCGTATGAAAATTGACACTATACTGTAATATCCGGGACCAATATTCCTTTGAAAAGTTGATGCTATTCTGGAATAACCAGAAACGTTATTCCTTTTAAAAATTGATCCCATATTTGAATAACCAGAATTGTTATTCCTTTGAGAAATTGCTGCAATATTGTAATAAGCAGAACCTTTATTCCATTTAAAAAATGATAATATACTGAAATAACCAGAACCGTTGTTCCTTATAAAAATTGAAGCTGTACTGGGATAATCAAAACAGTTATTCCTTATAAAATTGATGAGATCTGGAGGTTCTAAGGAGCGTGAAAGCGCCTCTTACTTGTTATTGCTCCCAGGTCCACCATGACTCGGAGTGGTAGTCCCTGTTAGGGTTCCGGCTATGGGCAAACAGTTAACCTCCAAACTGAAGTCAAAACACTACGAACGTATAAAAATAGTTTTTATAGTTAAATTACCAGCAATATATTTCTGAAAAGAAAATATTCCGAGAAATACATTTGACTCGACAAAAAAAATTCCCTCTTTTCAAAAATACATTAATGAAACCTGATCTACAATCTAATCTCTTAGAAAGAATACATATTCTGTTCAAACGAACCTATCCTAAAATATTGGAGGCATTAAATATCCTATTGAGATTGATATGACGTAAAAGAAAATAAACCAATCCAGAGCGTTTGTTTAGGAATATTTGTGAAAGCGGCCCTTAAGCTGGATAGCAAAGTGTTCACAATGGAATAACTCTGAAAGTAGACACATAAAGACACGCAATCAATTGTGCCCGGGCCTTTCATAAACAAACTACGCTGGCATTCAGCCAATAGAAGCTACGCACATACAGACGCCTGTTGAAATCTTAAGTTGCTCTAATTAAATAAACCCCATTGATTCTAATTTAAGCGATATATGCCTGTAGCCAGTAATCTTTATTTTTTATGTATTATTGTACAAGGTTCAATATAAAGAATTAAGCATGTCAAATATTATGACATTAACCTGCAGGGATTTATTTAAACGAGGTATAGGATATAGGTTTAAACAAATTTAACTCATACCCAGGAGTTTCTTTTATTTTACTTTTTTTTCATACACGTTTAATTCAATTTAGTTTTTCTCAGGGGGTAAAAAAAAATAATTTACTAATACTAACCCTTCTTCATCAAGCACTGCAACGCCGATGGAAGAAATGTGTTGACCCCAAGTGAACAATGATGAAAAATTGGTCAGATTTCTTGACGGTGTTATGGTAAGCGTATAAATTTTTCAGCTGACCTTCGTATTTTGATTATATCTGATCAAGCGCCGACAAAAAAAATCTGCTTTCGCTTAATCACTACATATAAAATTTTCTACTCTTCTCGGACTGACGTTTTTCCACTGACGTGAAGTTCAGCGACTATATGGAATCAGATGCTGGGTGTGCTTATAGGAAATTTGGCTCACTGTATCTAAGCTGGAAATCTTTCTTGTCAGAATCCATCTTACACGTTTATAAAACAACCATTGATCTGGTCTGGTCTGGTCTGGTCTGGTCTGGTCTGGTGTCTCCTAGTGTATATTCCGGGATTCTTGATAATTCAAAGAAAGGTCTGAGATAAAAAAAAAAAAATAGTTAAATATTCTTCTCTTGCTGATAGATTTTTTTTTTACTCCTGTGCCAGTGGAGACTTCTGGGATTATTGACCCTCGTTCGACGGCGTTCCTTCGGAGGATTGCCGGGACGGCGTCTCGATTAAAGGATAAGCCTCGCGAAACGGACTGTCTCTTGCAGTGTGTCTCAGTGGCGATGGTGCGAAGTAATGCTTTCTCAATCATTGCGGCTGGTAGAGGATTGCAAAAAAAAAAAAAAAAATAATAGTGATCTGTAATGTAATCGGTCTTGACCCGGCTTCTCTACTTCAGCCAGTTTCTCACCGACGTGACATCGATTACTTCTGCCTTGTTTACAAATATTTTCATAGCAACTCTTCCGATAAGCTTTTTTTTTCTTTAGTTATACAACTGCATCTATTTAGGGGTACGATTAGATTGTAAACTAGATCTAAACCGTTTTACTGTTGAACTATATAGATAACACTGTCTCTCACTTCTCGCTTGTGAAAATATCTTGTCAGAACGCTAGTGTCAATTGTCTGTATCCGTTTTCTGTATTAAAACTATTCTTAAACTGTGAAATGTTTGAATTATTACTGTTGCTCTGCCTAGTTTAGTCTTACATATATATATATATATATATATATATATATATATATCGAACATAATTATATACACATATTGGAAGATACACGCCTGTATGTACGTATGTCTCACTGTTGGTGGCCATACTTTTGTATCATGGCGGCCGCGACTAAGAAAACTCACGCTAAAATTACTTCACGTCCTTCCCATAGTGAAAGCCAAATGATTTTTTGCTGGTGGGGCAGACTCTCCACACACACACACCAATGGTGACTTGCTTGCATATAGTCACCTCTGCATATATTAGTACATATACATATTAACACACATATATGGCGTTCACACACACACACACACACACACACACATATATATATATATATATATATATATATATATATATATATATATATATATATATATTTGTTTGAATAGTATTACTTTATCCTGGTCTTTATTCTCTTTTTTTTTATTCTTTATTGTAAAATTTAGTAATCGCGTTTGTTAGGTATTTCTGCCAGTAACACTTAACCATTGCCATTTACTCTACAAGTTATGTGGACAAAAACAGACCATTTGTCAACGGTGACGAATCTAAATATGAATTACGAAAAGTAAAATTTTTAGGATACTCGAGAATCAAAAATTACACGAAATTATCTTGGCAGCAAGGAAAAGGATGTAAACGCGTTTGTCACAATAATCCAATTTCTTGATGACCGAAGTTTATGTTTTATATAAACATAATTGAAATTTATGCTTTATAGAGAAAATATGCGAAATTAGTTGCGAAAAAACGAACAAACAAAAGAAATACGATGTAAGATACTCATTAAAAATTAATAAATACGTCAGTGATCTTTTCTATGAAATTCCTAGTATATTATACAAGATGACCAAAAATTCTAGATTTATAAGAAATAATCTTCTTCATTTTTCCTCAGATTAATATGAATTTGTATAATAAAGAATAATGAATTTAGTTCGTATGTCTTAGTAGTATGCGAGGGCTGGTCGTATTAACAAATTGGAAATTCTTTTAGTCAAGAAGGTGGTTAAGTAATTAAAGTCTTGGGCAAACCTTTTTTCTAGACGACATACCTCACCATGTTAAGAGAACAGTTAGTATCCAAATTGAAAAATTAGATGGGGACCTCCATGAGTGGTTCCAACATGATGAAGACCCGAGCATTACCGTATGGCGGTAAGAGATTGGCTGAATTAATTTTTTCTAACAGGATTGGGTGACGTGATCATGATGAATCATTTCCTTGCTCGCTAGATATTCGTCTCCTTGACTTCTCTTCCTGAGCGATTTTGGGAGAGAATGTTTACTCAATAGTAATCAATATGACTCATCTGAATGAACGTATCACGAATGAATGAGATCAAATTGATGGGAATGGGAAGATACTGATCTGGGTTCATATGAATAACGCAAAAAGGATCGAACATTAACAATAATAAGGTAACGGTAGTTTATTGAAGATATTATTAATTAATGTTGTTGAATAAGATTATTGAACATATATCCAGATGTTACGGTCACATTGTCTATCATGCTATTTGTTAATATAAGCAAACAAGGAAGCGACGTGCAGTAATCAGAACAAATGTAACTATATGGCTTATTTAGGAGACGTTGCTAATCAAGTCTTTTTTTAACAAAAACGCGAAGGGAACTGTCACGTAGCGATATGTCTGAGATGTAAGCTGAAATTGGATATATGAACGTTCAGATAAAGAGCATCTGAAATAAAATGAAAGAAACATATATATATATATATATATATATATATATATATATATATATATATGTGTGTGTGTGTGTGTGTGTGTGTGTGTGTGTGTGTGTGTGTCGATTGGGGGTGAGACCGAATAGAAGGAGAGAGTTCTAATAATTTTACACCGTCGTTTTTTCTTTCAATTAAGTTTTCTTTTCTCATTCATTTGATTCTTTCGTACGTACTATTCCTCGAAGACATTTTTCCTTCCTCCATTAAAGACAGTCCGATATATCCATTTAAGCGCAACATCACATTTATTTTCTATGAAGCATTAGAAAATCAAAACAATTTTTTTCAATCACTCTTATTGTACGCTTGGGGTTTTCTCCGCTGGTTGAAATATTTCTGCGCATGCGTGAACACCGTGCTTTTACACAACGTGACTCAACGTTTATTGCATAATCTTTTGTAAGTAAGAGGAAATCTTGAAAAGTATACGTCGAAATTGTAACAACACACACGCACAGAGAAAATCACATGTTGAATAGATGTACTTGACATTTCACGGGTTATCAATCTTTTGAGAGTTATTTAAAGACAGAATTATTTTTAGATTGTAGGATTATTTGGGGGATAATACTTATTTAATGTTAAAAGTCCTACTAAGGAACCCATAGCTGGGGTATATGCGCATAAGTGACTAAAACGATCCTTGTCAGATTTGTAGCTCGGTTTTCAAAATTTCCAATTCCGAGTAACGGAAGAGACTTTGCAGAGCCAACTCAAGAGCAGGGATGGGACGTTCTTCTGAGAACGATAATTGGAGTGCGATATTTTCCGTTAGTACAACCTAGGTCTTACCTACTTTAGCTCTTACGTGACACACGTCGAAAACAAATATTTCCAAAAAATAAATAACCCATATATATTCATGAGATACGTGGATGACATTTTTATGCTAGCAGCTAATAGCAATGGAATTTCAAACTTAAAATCACCTTTTGAAAAATAAAAAAAGCAAACATTACACTAAAATTCTCATGTGTACTCAATGTTAATAATAAAATCCCATTACTTAACGTTATCATAAAACTCAACTGCAATGCATTCAACAATTGCTTAAAGAAAAAAAAAACACCAAAAACTATTACCTCCGAAACTATAATACTAAATTCTCGCAATGATGTAAATATAGCAATAATAAAATAATCTTCGCAAATATAACACACCTAATCTCTCCTATTGTAAAAATATTTTTACTGAACGCAAACATATAGAAGAAAAGTTGTTCATAATCTTTCCAAGTGCGTTATTGACAAGCAAGTAAAATTATTTTTCCAGAAATTAAATGCCATCAACACTAAAAATATAATACAAAAATACATTAATATTATTCCAGCAACAAGACGCAAAAAATGTATAAGTCAGATATATTCACCATTCGACTCAGATTTAAACGATACATTTCGCACAGTGACCCCAATAAATATATATAAAACATGTAATATACTATATAAATTTAAAATCTGACAACCTCATAGTTACAAAAATAAATTACGCTGAACGAAGCCATGCTTAATACTCCTAATGTAGTATAGTTCTTGTAATGACAAAAATACGCAGGTGTAGGTTTTAAGAAAGCTTTATTCAGTTGAGAATACAAGGTTGACGTATAGTGTCCCTTTATATTCAGAGTAAAGAGAAAGATTTCTTTCGAAAAAGTGAGTAACAAAACAATGGAGGTCACTCTTGATTATTCATAACATTTCTTTTCTGCATTTCTTGTCACAAATCTATTATATGCATTGAATGTATGATGTCAGTAATCAGTAGACATGTTCTCTGTGCTATAGAAAAACAATATAACTCTCTAACAAATGTCTGTTCAGATTAGAAGAATTAATGTTGATTACATCATCGTTATAATGAAATCGTATTGTCATCGAAGTCATCGGGTTATGGAGGCTCTTTATATAAAGAAATTCAATCCAACTTATTTGGTAACGGCAGTAACCTGCTTACGTTCTTTTACACACCGACATGAAATCACAAGCACGTTACTCACCGACAGTTTGTAATTTCTACCACTTTCGATCAATACAACTTAGAATGCAAACATTGAAATCATATGAACAACGACATCCCTGAAAATATCAAATGAATTCTTCGAAAGCGCTAAGGAGAATAATCGTTACGGAAGGTTGCTTCACGATCTTATCCAGCCCCGCCACAAAGGGAAAACTGTAAGAATATTAGAAAAAAGAATTATTGTCTGCTACATTCACTCAATCGTTTATAAATCAACAGTGTAGACAAGAAAATAATTACAGCACAGTTAAGCGTGAAAGCCAAGTTAAAATATGAAGGACGCAAAGTGATATAAGTTAATGCCTTAAATAAGATTAATTCTTCTATACATATTCTCTTCACTCAATTAGAGGTGCTAGCACTTTCTATGATAAATACAGCAAATTTTTTTGATCTGAAATTATTTCATATTCTACTCTTGACTCATATGGATTATCTTTGCTTGACTTCCCAATGAGAATTGAATCTCTTTTGAGCGATATGCATGTAATTCCGTCCATAATTTCTACTATCATCTCTAACCTTGATCACCATAACAAATGTGAACTCCAAGGTATGCTAAAAGTAACTTTTAAAAAAGAGTTACTGAACTGGCTCCTGTTCTCTCTAAACTCTACTATAAATGCATTGCTGCTTATTGCCTTCCTGTTTGTTGAAAATTCTCTTCTGTAATTCCCGTCCTTAACAATTCAGTCCAACCGTCTTATTTTTCTTATTAGCCTTCTACATTTTTTTGGCAAAGTATTAGAGGATCTAACAAACTCTGAATTGGTTAAACATCTCACCTCGTAGGATCTTCTTTAGGTCAACTGCTGATGTATTAAGGTTTGTTGCTGAAAGAGTATATTAAGATTTAGATAAGAATGGTGAAGCTTAGGCTGTTGCTTTCGATAGCTCCCCCACACCACGTTCTGTCATCTAATCGCTTAAAACCGTCAGGTATGTCAAGCATTGCTTTCTCTTGTCTCTCTTTCCCTCTATTCGACCTCTGAATATCAGATTCTCCAGGAAACCTCCTTTCTCATTTTGTACCCCAGAAACTTCAGCTTCCTCTTCCTGGTGTTAGTTATAAGCCTTCTTCTTGTTTGCGTACTCTCCAAAACCTCATCGTTGCTCGCACGCATGGTCCATGATATCCTCAGTATCCTTCTGTAGAGCCACATCTAGATTTCCTAAATCACCATCCTCCGGTAGAAAATTAAAATAGATGATACAAGCATTATATTCAACCAGTTGTTCTTTATATTCATTAAGCCTGTTAGAATTATCAATAGTGTTGTGCATTTTATTGAAAGAATTCTTATTACAGCCTGATTCCTAGAGTAGTCTTAGGACGCCAAGAGATAAAATGTTGCCACGTCCACAGACAGGAATTACGCAATCTAAATATGCTGGAAGTGTTTCAACAGAAAACGGAAAGTGAGATAACGTAATCCGAAGACGCATTGGGATAGCGAATTATGCCTTCCAAAATTTAGCAAAGTATTACGAAATAGAGAAATTTCGTTAGAAACAATGAAAAGAGTATTGAACTGTTATGCAATATCAGTCCTTCTATATAGCAGTGAAGGAAGAGAAATATGATTATACGGGAGGATACTGAGGATACTAGGCATTGAAAATGTGAGCAACGACGTAATTTAAAAGAAAATGAAAGTAAAAGAGACATGGCCCAGTGGATAAAGGCGTTGGTTAGATCAAGTGTCTAGACCGCAAAATTTGTAAGTTCACTAGCAGGCCACATCAGAGGTGAACCAAACTTGGAGGGTTGAATTAAAGGGAAATAACTAAGACATCCGGAAGAGGCATGGCACGAAGAACTAGAACAATGTACCCCGGCGGACGAACTAAAGGGTTCGATGCGAAATTTCTAATCATCTGAAGAAGCCCAGAACGTACAGCGGTCGAAAAGTTGTGAATATGGCAATGAAGATGAGAATAACAGCCCGATTAATATAAATAGTGTAGGTAAAAAGGACACTTATATTTAACATCAGAAAGAGACAATTGATATTTCCATGGGATATAACGAGGAAAGAGGGCTTGATACTCACTGGACAGATTGAAGGCAGGGAGTGGGGGACGGCAAATGAAAACAATGCATAACCTACCGAGAAAGCTTTAGTAAATGGATTACCGAACAGGGATTAAGACACAACATAAAGAACATTTTGTAAAAGCTAAAAGGACAGGAAATTGTGGAGATCCATGATCGCCAACATCCTGAAATATACGGCACAAGGATGAGGATAACGCTATTTACATTATACAGACTATTATCCTCATCTTTGCTGCCGTATTTATCACAAAAAAATAATGTTAATTCTTTTCTCCAAGTTCTCCACTGCCTTAACCGGGTATTGAACTCATACTCTTTGGGTCCTGTCACTAGATCTAACCAACGACTTTATCCACTGTGCCATGTGTCCTTGAGAACACCTGCGTATGAATTTCTGGGCATTATAAACCTAATGAGCACTGGTAAAAAATGGTTGCTGAAGACATTAGGTTTATAATAGCCAGAAATTCAAACACAGTTGATAGAGGCTAGCTTATCCCTGTAGCAGACGCCTGCTCAGCCACATTTGTGTTTGTTCAACAGTCACAGGGCCCATTCTCCAAGTTCCCCACTGCCTTACACAGGTATTGAACTCACAACTCATTAGATGTAACCGACTCCATTATCAACTGTGTACCCTTGTGATAAATATAGCAACAAAGATGAGGTCTATAGTCCGAATAATGTAAATAGTGTACATAAAACCTCATTTCAGAAATATAGACAGAAATGGGGAAAAGGTCGCGTGTAAATAATATAAATAATGATGGCTTATCCCAGAAATTTAGACACAAAAATTACATGAAACTCTAATGATAATCATAAACACAAAACAAATCAACAACTAACTGGTTTTCTTCTTTTTATTCAGTAAATTAATAAAAAATTCAAGCCAAATCGACATAATATCGCAAGAAGCTTTCGGAGCTGTCTGTAAGCATCACCAGCTTAGTTAAAAACACAACTGAAATTCTCTCTATAACTCTCAGATGACTTACATTATTTACATTATTCGGGCTGTTATCCTCATCTTTCGGCTGTTGTACGCTCCGGTCTTCTTCAGGTGACTGGGATTTCGAAACGAACCATTTATTTCGTCCACCAGGTATGATTGATCTTGTTCCACGTGCTATGCCTCTTCCGGACATCTCAGTTATTTCCCTTTTACTCAACTCTCCAAGTTTTCGTTCAACAATGGTGTTGAACTCACAACTCTATGCGCCTAGTCACTGGATGTAATCAACGTCTTTATCCACTGGGCCGTATGTCCTTGAGGACATCTGTGGGTGAATTTTTGGGACTTATAAACCTAATGTCTCAGCAACCATGAGCACTGGTAAAAATGGTTGAACTAGAACGTGTCTGAACGTGAAACTAGCACACTCTACTCCAGTGAACGAAAGAATGGGTTCGGTTCGAAATAACAATCACCTGAAAAAGGCCGGAACGTACAACGTTCGAAACGTTGTGAATATGGCAATGAAGATGAGGATAACAGTCTGAGTAATGTAAATAATGCAAGCAATCATTGAAATTCATGACATTTCAAATATCATGATGGAAAAATAAATTTTTTTCTCGAATTTAAAAATAATGAAAATAAATTCTCTTTATGAAAATGACCATTGATGAATGAAAGTACTTGAACAGGTTTGAAAGGAAAATTGTTTTACATTTTGACGAAATATTAAAAAAGATGACGACAGTAGTTCGTATGCGAACTCCTCATCCCAGAAATTCAGACTCAGATATCTGCTATCTTGAAGAACACAAAAGAAAATCATGAAATATTAAAAGAAAGCTATACCAAGAGAAACAGTAGCAGCAATATATATGAAAATATTTATGAAAATATATGAAAATATATATGAAAATATATGACAATATATATGAAAATATATATGAAAATATATATCACAATATATATGAAAATATATGACAATATATATGAAAATATATATGAAAATATATGACAATATATATGAAAATATATATGAAAATACATGACAATATATATGAAAATATATGACAATATATATGAAAATATATATGAAAATATATGACAATATATATGAAAATATATATGAAAATATATGACAATATATATGAAAATATATATGAAAATATATGAAAATATATATATGAAAATATATGACAATATATATGAAAATATATATGACAATATATATGAAAATATATGACAATATATATGAAAATATATATGAAAATATATATGAAAATATATGTGAAAATATATGACAATATATATGAAAATATATATGAAAATATAGGACAATATATATGAAAAATATATGAACCATTTCTCAGAGTTAACCTGTAGAAAAAGAAAATATCTAGAAATGTAAAAGGCAATAATAAAACTGTAATATTAGCAAATGCGTTTCGTCCAATGTGGACTTTTTCAAGAAAAAAACGAATTGGATTTATTAAAACAAAGTAACTATTAATAACAAAACAAAATGTCCTTAACAAATGGAAGAATTTAGAAAACGCTGAAATATCTATGACGATATGTATGAAAATATATGAAGATATATATGAAAATATATGACAAAATGTATAAAAATAGATGACAATATATATATGTAAATATATGACGAAATATTTGACAATATATATGAAAATATATGATGAAATATTTGAAAATATATGATAATATATATGAAAATATATGATGAAATATATGAAAATATATGATGAAATATATGAAAATATATGATGATATATTTGAAAATATATGAGGAAATATATGAAAATATATGATGAAATATTTGAAAATATAGACAATATATATGAAAATATATGATGAAATATATGAAAATATCTGACAATATCTATGGATATATATGACGCAGTGGAAATGTTTTCTGAGTGAAGTTTTTTATTTTTTTATTTAGGAATTCCTGAGCGAAAGGACACGGATATTTCAGATCTAAATTTAATTATTGTTTTTTTAAATACGTACTTGAATATATAATCTAGCCGATATCATTTAGTATATTTTTTTTTTGTTTTTGTTTATGCTTTTATTTCTTTTTAAACCCAGGATGTAAATTTAATGTGAGTGATCAAAACGCTCAAAAATAAATTTCAATTAGTCATTGATTTCCCTACAATTATATAAAAAATGTATCTGGTTTTCCTACATATGGATACGCGCAAACACAAATACCTACGTATATTATAAAATATTTGCTACATTTATATTGCAAGAGGGTTGAATATCGGAGATAGAGCGCTCGTAGATATCTTCAAACCAAGAGGATGTAGGGTCGCATGGAAATCGATTTCAACATATTCTCTATTAACCTTTTCTCCATGATACTGCGCAATTCATTTTCTTCGATTAAATACATTCAGTCTTCCTGTTTCTTCTTTCATACTGTAAATTGTTTTTACCCTAGCAAATTAGCGGAAATATTCATAATTTTATAGTGTAACATGTTTTGAAGTAAATATAACATTCTACCGACATTGAATGATTTTCTCATCGGAACATTAAATTTAATGTTGTCGTAATAAAAAATATTTTATGTGGGTCATAAGAAACTATATTAATGATTTTTCCTATCGTTTCTTGCAATGGAGCATTTCAAAATTCTTACTAGGTGCAGTAGGCTTGGATGTGCGGGTGGTGTAATTAATAATAGCTATGAATTGGTCATCAGAGAGACGAGTTCCAATTCCCCTTGCTTCTTTATAATAAGTTACTCGCAAATAACTTTGGGGAAGGTGTGAATCCACCTCTTTACCCCCAGATATAGGTTAATTATTGAGACATTTAAACGTAAAAAAAATTATCTAAAAAAAAAAGCTTAAAATCTAAAAATATTTTCTGGATTTAAATAATCTGCAAATGGCTGATAAGAAGTAGAAAACGAATGAATAAATGAATCAATTAGTAAATCGATCGATTCAATATACTTATTTTATTTAGAACCAAGAAGGCTGAAACAAAAATGTAAAAATAGATAAGTAATTCTAAATAATAATTTGTTTCTACCCGATTTGAAAATATATATATATATATATATATATATATATATATATATATGTGTATGTGTGTGTGTGTGTGTGTGTGTGTGTGTGTGTGTTGTACATTTGAGCAGCAAACCCTCTTTATGCATGTTTCGTTAAAGACGACTGACACGGTGCCGCGACTAAGCTTTCATTGTATTGTCCTGGTGTTCGTACGTTTTCTTTTCTGGACCAAAATTGAGTAAACTGTTCAAATGTTCTGCATATTCGAGCGATTTTGATAATGACGACAACAGTACAAACATTTCAAATGCTTTAAATAGATACAATAGCTCAGCTCAGAAATATAGATTGCTTTTGTCTTTTTATACTTCCTATACCGTGCTTCATATTATAATTCTGCAAGACACATAAGTTTGTTATTTGGCATGCACATTACGCACTGCCATTGGCTGGGATAAATAATAGACAGTTCTGCTTTGAACGCAAGGAAAAACAGAAGGAAAAGGTGCTAGTTGGTGTTACTATAAAAATAATGCCTAATTTATAGTAATATATAAATAAATAAGAGTAGATAAGGTAGCGGAAACCATAGTGCGCTTCTGCGTTTCCTGTTTGGTTTAATGAAATGAAAAACCTTATCAGTTTTGAATATTTTCAATTACTTTTATACGCTTGTCAGTATTGACCAACAGTCGAACGTTAAGATTATTATTCCAATATTTATTGAAAAAATTTATTTAAAGAGGCAATAATGGTATTTCCGTGGGTATTTTATAATCGTGGAGCACACCTTCAGGTTACTCAATCATTAATCTAAGTATTATGAATGAACAAAAAATTTAAAAAAATAAATTTTCACGTTTACTGTAAATATATGTGTATAGATTTTATTATTATTTCACTAGGATTAATTATATTCACATTTGTATCAATATAATTATAACCTTATATCAATTTACAAGTTTTTGAATCTATTTACAAATAGCATAAGGATTTCAATTTACTAGAACATATTGATCGAGATTCAAAATTATATCACTTCTCCTCCGAACAAATTATAAATCAAATATTGTTTAACGATGTTGTGAAATTCTTCTAAGCTGAATAATCTAATACATGATTACTGAAATTATACCTTTACTTTTATATACTTTATGCAATAGACACTTATATACATATGTAACAGAGTCGGTGATTAAAAGAACTTATACGAAAAAGACACACACGTAATTTCTCTCTTTCTCTCTCTCTCACACACACGAAGATATACACATATGGAGAGAGAAGGAAAAAGAGATGTCCGCGTAAACATGTCATTAAAACTGATTTTATGTTTAAAACGTTTTGGGAAGTGTCTTACTAAATAGAAATTTATTGAAAACAAAAGCGTCTGTTTTAAAACAATCGATTACTTAAGCTTTGATATATTCACGAACCTCCTCCTAATAAAGCCATTTATAGTATTGATATTCAGATAAAAGATAATAATAATAATAATAATAATAATAATGATGATAATAATAATAATAACAGAAACAGCAGCAACTGCAACAAAACAACAACAACAACAACAATAATAAAAATAATAATAATAATAATAATAATTATAATAATAATAAATCCCTCAATAGCTTTGGAGAAACTAGTTGCAAATTTCATTTGAGATTGAAAATTATTCATTCGTGCAAAAGCGTCACCAAATTGTAAAAATTTTAGCAAACTTTTCTTCGAACTTTCACACATGAAGAAAATGTCATTAATAAAATCGTTCTGGTTCATGGCCGCGCTGTGATCTGAAAGCTTTTCTGAAAACAAATTGCGAATGAAATAGCTAAAAATTAAGATTACCATAATTTTGTACCGGATAAAAACACCGAAAAACACAATAAAAAATAAAAATAAATTTACATTTCATTTCTCCAAAGCGAGTGATAAAATTTTAAACACTAAAGTTCTCAAGGAATCATCTAATGACCGAATCATTTCATTTTTGTTTCCCATTATTTTAATATGTAATGAGCGGTTATCATGAATCTCGTCTGAAACAAATTGTGAATGAAAATAGCTGTAAGTGAAGATTACCATAATATTATAACAGGTCAAAACACCGAAAAACACAATAAAAATTCTGACAGAATTCCATTAGGCATCAATTGGCACGGAAATTTTGCGGGAATTTCGGATATACTACACGACGACGACTATGAACACATTGCACAAAAAATATCCTCGTTTTAAAGAGATGTTTACCATTCCTCCTAGAGTTTCTTTCAGAAGAAATAAAAAAACAAAATTAATAAATGTAAGCCTCCACATTCAAAAAAACGTTTCGGATTGAATCATTGAAGGCATCTCTGGTAGCCCATTCCTTAAAGAAATACAAAATAGTTGTTCTCGCAAGTACAGTTCGCGCCTTACGAAGGGCATTATCAATGTAACTTGTGTGTGCGATGAATATAACACATCAATTGTAAAAGAAAACGATGAAGCTACTATTCTCTGGGATATGCCAATCGAAACTGATAAAAAAAACAAAAAAAACAACAATAGTTATAGTAGGGTAGGGTCACAAAAAAAGAAAAAAAGAAAAAAAAGAACGTGTCTGCTCATTGATATATCTTCCGTCACCAGAAGAAAGAACCCGCTGAACGCTATAGAAAGCCCTCTAAATAGAAAGGTCTAGAAAAATAAATTAATGAAAAGTGGGGTAAGAGATTTCTGGGTCACATAAAGAAGAAGTTGTAAAATTTGATACTCTCAGTCAGATTGAAAGAACGATGGAGAGAAGAAAGAAACGCACAACCGACTTGTCGAGCTGAAGTGAATGGATGCCGGATCAGGGTAGGGGAGTAATGGCAAATAAACAACAGTTTTTAAGAGTTACAAAAGACAAGAAATTGTGGAGAGCCATGATCGTCAACTTCCTTAAAGGATACTTCAAATAGAAAAAGAAGAAGATGAAGGGGCCTGAAAGCCCGTTTATAACAGTGGTAATTGGAGTTTACTGTTTGGGCAGGTGATGGAAAATTCGTGCCAATATCAAGAAATCCAGAAGTGTTCGTCGGCGCTGCTCATATATTAAGGAAGGCTGTATACAAATAAATAAATGACATTCTTATGATAGGCTCAACTCCACTGAATGTCCGCATAAAAATCTAATACTACTACTACTACTGCTAATACTACTACTACTACTACTACTACTACTACTAATAATAATAATAATAATAATAATAAAACTAAACAAAAATTAAAATTTAAGGCCTTGTTCGGAAAGTTTCCAAAGCGTTGAGATGAACCAGGCATTGCTGTCCACTAATCCCATAAATGGATTCGTAGAAATGGCCTTAAGGGGAAGAGGGAAGGCCTTATTATGGCAACACAAGATCAATGTCTTCCAACTAATGTATGGCTTAAGGCTACATCGCATTGAAACATCGGTTTCCGTACAAACACCGATGTTAAGCATGGTTAGTACTGGCCAGTTCATAAGCGAGTGACAGCTTCGGAATATCAATGTAAGCGATAATGCGCAGGTGGTGTAACGGATAATGACTCGGAATTGTTAATCGGAAACCCGAGTTCTAATACCCATTGGGTTCGTTATATTCTGTTACGAGTAAATACCATTGGGAAACATATTAATCCACTTCTTTCTCCTCGCTATGGGTTAATTAGTAACATAAAATATTCCCTGACTTTAAATAACCTGAAACGTGTATATAAGCCGTAGAAATGAAGGAATGAGACAATCTAACTAATGTCTGAATATTAAAATCAACGTGGATGGTTCATTTCCCGCCTGTCGCTTATGGCACAAATTTGATGAAACTTTTGACCTCATAGTATCAGAATATCCAATACTTGATAAGATTACATTATTAGACATTATAATCTCGGGAAATATATTCATTGATATGTCTGTTCGAACAATATTATTGCATTATCGGATATATGTCACAAATACAACCCGAATGATGTCACAAATAGTGAGGAAGTGACTATACTCTAGGAGTTTCCAATCCTCAAAGAGATGAAAATTGATGTGAACGCACTAGACATCGTCATAAAAGACTTCAAAAAAAGGTAGCTGCCAACTGACTGAAATGGCTTTGCCACAAGATTCCAATGTTTCTACAAAAGTATTTAAAAAATTATGAAATTAAAAAGGCCTAGAAATCGAAATAAAAAAAATTGGGATGGCATAAAATTGCAATTATCCCTGTTGTTAAAAAAGCATTGGATATGATAACAAAAACATGTGTGTAAAATTCCTGGATAGATCAAAGAATACTTTGAGCGTAACTGCACCTATAATGATCATCTTTGTGTTATCATCGTTTTCTTTACATTATCAGTTTGGAGATGTTTTGAAGCCATAACATGGGTTGACCAAAGCATTATCATATAAATTAGGTAGACGGAATCATTGGAATGGATCCGACAATGTTATGAAAGCTCTCACAAAATTTGGGCCCGTGCTGTTATTATGCTATCCCTTAATTCTTCTAGAATTGTTAGCTGCGCATCCATGAATTTCAATATACCTGCCCACTTCATCCCAAAAGGACTGAGGCCCGATAAATGTGAAGGCCAATTTAACACCCGAAACCCATTGCTTTAGACTCAGATCCGGACTGACATTATTTTTTTCATTTGAGACACGAGGTCATCAGAAGATGGGTGTACTATAGCTATAAATAAAAATACCTCGATTGGCTAAACATTTAAATTATCTTTTATCGATACCAAGTTTACCAATGTTTGTCATGAAAATACCATACATACCATTACACCACCAACAACAACCTGAAATACTGATACAAGGCAGAATTGTTCTATACCTTCATATTGCTTAAAGCAAAGTTTGTTCCTCTAATCCGAATCAGAAATCAAGCCACATCGCAACAGCCAAGGACTTGGGTTTAGTTTTGTTGGGTTTTAGGGCATATCAACCTCAATGGGTTATTTAATGCCCGCAACTTTTTTTCCGGTAATATTTTGTTTTGTCAAAAATCTATTTCTGGTAATATTTTTTCCTTTTAAAAATGTATAGCTGGTAATATTATTTTAAAACATGTATTGCTGGTAATATTTTTTTCAAAAATATATTTCTGGTAATAGTTTGTTTTTTTTTTCAAAAAATATATTGCTGGTAATAATATTTTCTGGTATTAAAACCTATTTTTACACTTTTATAATGCTTTTTAAATTAGTTTCGGGGTTAACTATTTGGCCATAGCTAGGACCCTAACAAGTGTTACCACCCACGCTCCTCAAAACCTCCTGATCAGAGGCCTTGCTGTTTGATGTAGTTTATCGACTTACCCAGGACGCAGACGCAGTTTATCGTCATACCCAGGACGCGGATGCAGTTTATCGTCATACCCAGGACGGACATCTTACATTATACAATATTTTTGTGGTGCTTACCGAATTGCAACATGAGTTGCTTCGAATTTGACAACAGTATCACCTGGTGTGGATTCCTGCTTCAAGCTTCCATATATTGTGAGTTTAGAGACGATGTAATGTTTTTCTGAGCGACTAAAGCCCCGATCTCTTTCATCAACAAGGTGTTTCAACCTGCAGAATTGTCGCTCAAGGGAATTTTTTCTTACCATTTTATTTAAACTCTACTAATGGATTTGCTTGAAGCTCCTAGTAAATCAGGAGTTTTTGAAATACACATGACCGCCCGTCTCGCAAAAACGATCAAGTTGCTTCACTTAAATTACATCTATTTCCTCTAATAATTCATGAAATGAAATTCAATAAGTCGCCTTGACCACGTTTAAATATCTATATCCATTAAAATGCTGCTAAGTCAATGCTGATTATAAATTTGGTTGAAAAAGCATTTGTTCAAACGTGCTTCATCAAGTGGACAGTGAGTATAAATGTACATTATATTACTTATTTCCAGGTTCTCAAAACTATCTATCTATCTATCTATCTATATATCTATCTATCTATCTATCTATCGATTTTTAGCATCAAATATACCCCGTCTCTCAAACTCCACCTATATATGGGTATTCGCATACCTGTATGCATTGAAAATATTACTTTTCTCTCAGTGTGTCATATTTTCACTCACACGCTATACACAAGTGGGGGGCCCAAAAGTAACGGGAATCGTTTTCTGTGTGACAAGCCCGTTGTAGTTCAGGCTTCCACAGCTAGATGCCATTTGAGGCGACCCCCAGGCATCAGTGTGCTAACTGGTGTCATCGTGGGAAGACGTACAGCTCCGTGGTTCACATTTGTTTAGAAGTGCTTCAAGCCTTTTCGTCTATTTTTATCATGGCTGAAAGGATGACTGTCGTAAACTGAAAGAACAGTTGGAAGTTGATGCTGATGTTCGTATTGGAGCTTCCAGCGCGAATGCCAAACAGTACAGCAAGCCATTTAAAAATTTCTGTCGGAGTGAATTGCGTCGTGGTGGGCTTTTTCTCACAGCCGGTGCCCAACTGACCCTACTATACTTTACAATCGACAAAATAAAAAATAAACAACGAACATGCACGAAAATAAAAATTGAAATGGCAACAGTTACCCATAAGATCCTGTAATTATAAACCAAGTACACTTATATATATATATATATATATATATATATATATATATATATATATATATAGATACATAGATAGATAGATAGTATATAGTCTCCTATCGGGAACGATAAATGTGAGTCAGCAACGGATGGTGCCTTTGTTTTGAACTTATATGTTCTATTGTGAGAAAAATGAAGTCAGGGGAAGACATATTTCATTTGTGCTTTCTTAAGAGTTATACTAGCCCAGCCTTACTGCGGGCGACAAAGCCACACTGACAGATGAAATTTATTAAAGCTGGATTTTGATGGTGTCTCTGCTTCAAAGCTTGACGAAAATGATCACGGTGCTTCAGTCTACTGTCTTCAAACTCTTTAAATTAATTAAACAGTACGCCGCTTCTTTAGGTCTGATGATTGGGCTTCCCGGTTTTCAGATTAAAGTTCAGACGTTTCAAGTTGTCTTTACTTTGTCTTTGTAGCGTGGATGTCTAACTGAACCCTTGGAGTTTTGTAGTTGTCTATGCGGCACCTTCTCTGGAATACTATGCTCATCCATTCTCACAACATGACCAGCCCACCTGAGTTGTATCTTGGCTAGAATGGCTTCAGTGTCCGCGGTGTTGTTACATTTCTTCAGTATTACACCATTCTTTACCCAGTCATCCCATTATATATATATATATATATATATATATATATATATATATATATATATATATAACATTGTGAGTGTATATATATAACATTGTGAGTGTATATATATGTCTTTGAGTGCATTGAATCTTATAAGTTTATGTTTCCACCCACCTATACATGTTTACGTGCAAGTGTCACCGCATATTCAGATAATAAGAACATTTTTTGACCTAACGAATCAAATGATTGGAAGAGCAGATACTTTCTCTCGGCGCTTCCATTACTCGCCCGATCATTCTAATCAAATTTAACTTACAATCTTCCTAATTGATGCTAGTTTCTGGGTTAATTTTCAAATCGGCTTCGGCTATCAGACATTGCAAGATCGATTTCCACTTTCCTTTCCTCAATCGATATCGCCTATCACTTCACTTATTCGATTATCCTAATCAGTTTATCGGCAAGGCTCTTTCTAACTCTGGCTCATTTTGCCGAGTAGAATCGATTTATCGGCCGTGAGCAGTTTTCTACCAACGATTTCTTAGTGAGTGAGGTGATAACGCACGGCTTTTCTGTTGCTTCTGGAAAACCGGCTGGAAGGTAAACAATTTCAAGCCGCAAGCATCTGGGAAAGATGTCATCGAACGACAGAGAATGAAAGCTTGTTGAACGAAGTGAAAGTTACCTGTCACTCTCCTGTGAATTACTGCTGATAATAAACGCGGCTGGAGACACGAAGCGAATAATACATTCTTTGAGTGATAAACGTCAAGGCTGCGTTCTTAATTGAAACTGGACGAATAGAAATGAAGAGACCATTGAGCTTAAATAAATAAAAACCTTGAATAAAGAGTTCGTTTCTTTTCATTCCTTTTAAATAGGCATGATCCGGTGGAACTTATATTTAAAGGATTGTCAGAATAATTAATATATAAATATAAAGATATAGGTAAAAGAGCAATCTGAAATTTACTTACAGGTGCGTTATTATAATTTTTGTTTCAAATAAACCAGCTGTGACTATCATTATTTTTTTTTGAAAAAAAAGAATCATCTCTCCACATATCCTTATTTTAACCATTTTGACCTGTTATTAAATATAAAATGACTACAACTGAGATCAATCAGTTACGTGCCATACACGCTGAGGCGATCATATATCTTTCGATACATGACTGACGAGGCAGATTTTTCCCCTTCCCCGCGGTAGGTTGTTATTTTTTTTTCTGCAGTAGACCAGTTGCCTCCAAGGCTATAGAACCCGATCTGTTCTGTTATTTACCCATAGCTGGTAGGGAGAGAAGAAGAAGAAGATCCATACCTTTTCCAAGTGTATTAGCACAGAAATGAATGTAATGGATTGGACAGGAATTTGAACTCGGCTCTCCGATTCTTCAATCCGAACCGCTATCCATTACTCCACCGTGCCGAGATAGGAGGATATTCCATGAATATTTAATAAAAAATAGTAGTCAGCCCAAATGATGCCCAGAGAGGATTTTTCCCCAGAAAGTAAAATTATTTCGTCTCTTCTCTTTAAAACGCAAAGCTATAACATATAGGATAAATAATAAGAATTCTGGGCAGATTAATTCAATATTATGAAAGCACTATTCCAAAGGAGGTTTCTATTTTTATGTCACTGGCTACAGTTCTTCGTGGAAATAGGAAATACGAAACGGCTCCATTTTTTTTTTAAGAATTTCGCCCCAAGCAAGGCGGGAGTGCCACTAGCACGCAAGGGGTTACAGAGAGTGAGAGCAAGAGTAAAGAGGCGTGTTTGAAGAAAGGATAAAAAGGACGGGAAACAAAATCAATGCGTCAGATGGTGTTGATTGACATTACATTTAAATATTTAAAGATTATAGTTAACAGAGAAGCAAGTAAGAGGAAGGAGTTGAAACAGAAGAGACGGCTATGTTTAACTGTTACGCCAGGGAAAGGGTGGGAGCGGGATGCCAATATAGTAGTACGCTTAAATTCATGTAATTTGCGAACCAGCGAAAGTAGCTCATCAGGGCAGTAGCCGTGAAAATACTTGTAGAAAAGACAGAGGGAAGCAACGGCACGTCTGCGAGCTTATTTTTGTATCAATTATAACAAATCTAATATAGTTGATAAGGAAATTAAACATGAAGTAGGATACGCCATATGTAGTTTCGCACAACACCGCAAGTTTTTCAAAAAAAAATCATTAACTTAAAAAAACGGTGAAACTTAGACAGCAGCCCTAGTAGTCCCTAAGGTGTTCGACAGTGTTTGGTATACCGCAAGCCCAAGGGCTACCATGTCTCTGGACAAATATTTGGCTTAATTCAAATCGTGTGATGAAGGTTGTGTTGAATGTACAGGCTACTGGTTTATTTCATATTAATACAAATGCCCCCCCTGTGATCAAATGACTTACGCTGTTACCTTCATTAACGATATCCCCGATGCAATAACTTCCAATAACTTAACAATAACTTACCTAGGCAGATGACAACCATTCGCTCCTATCTTAGAAGCAATTCCGACAGATCCGACAAAGTAAAAATGGCAACTGATATCGAGACAGACTTCCAATAAATGGTTAACTGGGGGCAAGAAATAACTTGTAAATTTTAACGAATCAAAAATGTTTTCATTTAATCACAGCAGATAATATTTTCTGCCTGCCATAAGCATGATTGATGCTAAAGTCCAGGAAAGCAAAAGTTTTGGCTTTATCAGGCTCACACTTTCCACTGACATGAAATGGATTGATTATATTGAATAAATTTCTAAGTCTGCTGCTGGGAAAGTAGTCTTACTCTGCTCACAAAAAAAAAAAACAACAACAAAAAACATTGCCATCAGAATCTTTCTTTCATATTTATAAATCTAAAATTCTCCCTCTGCAATGAACACTGCAGCTATATATCGTCTTGTGCTCTTGCTGTATATCACGTGATTTTTGAGTACATAGAAAGAAGGGTATGTAATATAATCGATTCTGACCTGGCATCTCGACTTCAGTCACTTTCTCACTGACGTGACGTGGTTTCCCCCGTCTTTTTTTTTTTTACAAATATTTTCATGGCAAATTTCAGATAACCTGTTTTTAATTCCTCGACTGAACGAATGTAAAGGTGCTCCTAGATTGTTAACGAGGTTTCACCATTTTACTGCAGAACAAGCTAGATGCAACTTCATGTTTTATTCTAATATTTTATTTTATCTCACTTCTCTCCAGTAGAAATCCCTTCCGTTTTCTTGCTTCCTTTATAAAAAAAAATCTTCAGACATTTAAATGTAATTTCAATCACAATATTCTTTATTCTAGAATTCTGTTCATTTATAGTTTTTTTTCTTCCCTTTTTCTTACTAAAGACTTCCCATTCTTGTTCACGACCTGTAATCCCCTACGTCATTGTGGAATTGTCGAATTGCTTGGAGTGAAATTATTTAAAATAACCTGATCAGATCGAGATTTCATGTGGATCTCAGGATTGGTGGCAAAACCTTACAGAAATAGACGTCAAGTGTACACAACTTCTTTCTCAGATCAATGATTAAATATACCTTCGACCGAATAAGGCCTGGTGATCTTAGCGAGGACTATAATTCTTCGACCCTAGTGAAATGGCGCTACATAATCGCAAACATTTAATTATATTCAAAAATAGCGACAAGTAAAATAGATATCACATATAACTCAATGAGAAAATAATAAAATGATCAAGATAGTGATCTTGCCGACAACTTCAACAAAAGGTTAGAATGGAAACCCCAGTTAATAATTGAAAGAGAAATGCCATTTACAAGACTTCAGACAGTTATTCGTAGAAAACTTTTGAAAATAGATTATTTAAAACTATCATTTAATACTTATTGCATAGTCTAAGGATTAATCTTTGTTTTTATGTGCCGTGTCCTTTCAGGACGTAGACGATCGTGGCTCTCCACTTCCCACTATCCATTGTAGCACTTATTAATTTTTGTCTTTCTGCCACCTCCCTCAGACCACTTTCTGCCATCCACTTGCTTAAGCCCGCCAGCTATATCATGCGTTGTTTTCCCTTGTCTCTCTTTCCTTCTATTCGACCTGAGAGTATCAGATTTTCCAGGCCCTCCTTTCGCATTACCTGTCCCAGAAACTTCAGCTACCTCTTCCTGATGTTAATTATGAGCTTTCTCCTTGTTCGCATCATCGTTGCTTGGCACATGATATCCTCAGCATCCTTCTGTAGAACCATATCTCAGTTGCCTCGAGTCTCTTCTTCATCTTTGTGGAGACCGTCTAACATTCGCTGCCACAAAGGAGGACAGATGTCACGTAATAGCTCAGTACTCTTTTCTTTGTTCTCACAGATATCCTCCTGTCTGGCAACACTCAGACCAGCTTTTGGTCTATGGATCTTCGTGCCCCACTTAGCGTCCTCTGACAAAACACCTCACTGATATTTAAACTTCTGCATCTGCTTGATTTTAGTGTCCTCGACCTGAAAATCGTATTTAGGGCTCATCTTTTTACTGATGGCCATGTATTTTGTCTTCTTGTGTCGCTTGTAGTCCCTTCTCCTCGCTCTCCTTATGTCGCCGAATTCACAAAGCAAAGCTTTAATTCAACTGACAATTTTGTGAAAAATGAGATTGGATAATACGGAATTTTAAACTAAACAATGTGTAAATATAGAAAATGAATACAATATTGGAAAAAGTAATAAAGAGTGCCAGAGAAAAGCGATAATAATAACAAAAAATTGCAATATGAGCTCTGGTAAAAACATGTATGATAACAGCAAAAAATTGCAATATGAGCACTGGTAAAAAACGGTGCTGAGACATAAGGTTTATAATATTCAGAAATTCATACACCGATGAACTCAAGGACACATGGCACAGTGGTTGGTTAGTGTGTGATTTCAATAGCCGGTTAGGGCACTGGTGAACTTGCAGAGCGGAATTAACAGGAGATAACTGATAACTAACATCCATTAAACATGGCACGTGGAACTAGAACAGTCTACCCCAGTGAGCGAAATAAAAAAGTTCAGTTCGTCATTTCAAACACCTGAAGAAGGCCGGAGCGTACAACGGCCGAAACCTTGTAATAAATATGGCGACAGAGATGAGGACAATAATGTACCTGATACCTCGTCTCAGAACTATAGACAGATATCAATGGGCAGGTCGAAAAGTTTTAATAGCAACAAAGCTGAAGCCAAATATCCACATGTAAACATTATATATATATATATATATATATATATATATATATATATATATATATATATATATATATTCTTTCTTTCCTCTTTTAAATTCCCCCACCCACATCTCCTAAAATTCTCTCTGTTAAGGTTTCATGTCCCTCCTCCTCATGCTTACACTTTTTCTCTAAATTCTGTTTTGATTTCCGGAGTTGTTTTTTCTGTTTTCATTTTTGAATTTGTAGGTCTGATGATTTGGATCGTATTTACGATTCCAATGGAATAAATTATGACCATGGAATATTAGTGTTTAAGCCTTTTTATTATATATATATATATATATATATATATATATATATATATTCTGTTTTCATTAGTGTAAAAATTAAGCTGAAAACTTTCTAACACTTCCTTCCAAAAAATATCCTTTAAGTCTATGAAGCATACCTGGAGGATTATTCTTTTTTGGATAAATGATCATCCTGGATAACTTTATTTCAATCACTATTTTATTGAATATTCAGAAGAAAAAAAAACAAACTCTAACTCCTCTATTTCGGTTGCGGCAATCATCAAACAATTCAAGCCTCCTCTACTTTTCCTCCAACCATCCTATCTATTTGTAACTATATTTTAAGCAACATTAAACGAGGATTTAAAATTCGCGTGACAAAATAACTGCAAATAATGTAACATTTTTCTTATCACAGTTAGTTATCACTATTTCAGCCATGTTATGTCTGAAGGTTCGAGAAATTAATAACATTCAAAAGAAAGTATACTACAAACTTTCATAATCGGAAAAGGAATTGTCTGCTCGTTGGAACATATTCTCTTTCGTGAGAGTGATGTTCAACCAGCAAAATCTGGTAGTACTTAGAGCGATCACTTGTTGGGTAGCTTGGTTGAGTGTTAATATGGCCCCAATGTTATCAACAGATGAGACTATTAGGGGCCAGGAGATTAATGCATTTTAGCAGAATATTTATATAAACCTCTCACGCCCACTTTATTCAACTGAAAGCACAATTAATCTTGGCGTGTTTTGCGACTATTTCTACTCACCAACATCTTGCCAAATATAATGTAACTTCACAGGGAATGTTTTTATACATTAGAACCAAAACGTTTGTGGGTGTGATATTTCTTTATTTATTTGCAGCTAACAAAAATACTCCTCAGAAATCTATGAATCTGTTGTCTATTAAAGAAATTGTGGTGATGACTTTCAAAATATTAAACATTTCAGAAACTAAATTGTTAATATGAATTAAAGTTATTCTGTTTGGAAACTAATTACACTTTGCCAGATATAATATTAAAACAACTAATACGGGTGGGCTGAAAACATCAAATTCTGACTATAAAGGAATGATGCTGAAGCACTGAAGTCTTCATGTATTAAATTCAACACGTTTTATTTCTAAATGTGTTGGTTATTTCCAGGTAAACTGGCGGTTGAATTTAAAAAAAAAATGGCTGTTCATCCTGACAGGCGATTGACTATAGATTAAATAAACAATGCTATTAGCATATCCCGTGAGAGAGTTTAGCATATTCTACTAATAGCAGAACCTGGAATGACGAAGTTTTCTGCTCAGTGTCTCTCTAGTATTCTCATATCATATCCAAAGCGAATTTTCAGTTGCCTGGGTGTTTGGTTTTTATGGCCTTTCGTAATTGCCTCAGTCAGTCAGTTATGTGCCATGCATGATACACACTTAGGCGATCATGTATCTTTCGATACATGACAGGCGAGACAAAGTTTTCCCGCAGTAGGTTGCCATTTCTTTCTCTGGTAGACCGTTTCCCATCCATGGCTATAGAACACGGTCTGTCCTATTTGCCCATAGCTGATGGGGTGGGGAGAAGAAGATTCATAACTTTCCCAAGGGCATTAGCACGTAAGTGAAAGTAATGGATTCCACTAGAATTCGAACTTGGTTCCGCGATTCCCAAATCCGAACCGCTATCGATTTCGCCACACAACAAGTTGAAATAGTAGTCTCTATTAATGATGAGGCCTTTTTGAAGATAGTCAATAGACACAATACCTTTTGCCTCCAAAGTAACTGATGCCAACACTTTTCCGCGTAGATGAAGCGACCTTGGCCTTCTTTGGAGCCGGTGACGAGGGATGTTAATTCTGCATGGATTGTCTCTGACACAATGATCCAGGGGTAGGAAAAGTTCAGGGACACCAGCTGGACTTACTTCAGACAATGTCAGATTCTCTCGTGATGTTATCAGACAGCTGCGCTCTTGATCAGATATCAGATTACTTAGTAGTCACCAAGCAGAAAGCTTCGTCATCCCACGTTCATTGTGCAGAATATGCTCAACTCCATCGGGATATGCTAATAGCATTGGCTATTTGATTTATAGTCAGTTGCCTGTCATCCATCACGATATGGTGAACACGATTAATGTTTTCCACGGTGGTGGCAATTAGAGGACGTCCAGACTTTGGGTCATCATGAAGATTCTCACTTCTCCACGTAAAATCAGTTGCCCACTTTTCCCACGTCGACAAAAGTGGAGCATCATCTCTTAATATAGCAACCATGTCACCATGTCAAAATGCATTTTACAGATATTTGATAAAAACACGAAGACAATTGTTTTACATTTTCAAGAGAAGTTGCTGCAAAATACAACTGAAGTCTTCTTTTAACAGTCAGATATCAGTTTACCTGGACAGACATAATACAGCTAAGAGTTGAAATTAATGAAATACAAGACAGAACAGCTCTAGTATAAATCCTTCATTGTCAGCCTACAAACTTTTCAGCCCAGACCCCAAATTATATTTAATTTAGGGTGCTCGCTAGCAATTGCGAAAGGAAAATTTGGATTCCTCGTTTTAAAACATCTGTTTTTTCCCCACAAAAAAAATTTAAATCCTGTTTCTAATTACTTTCTTTCTGTATATTCGGCTATTCATGAAAAGTTCTCGTGAACAAAGTAAATGAAAATTTTAAGTGATAAATCTGCTAAGGAAGGAAGACGTGAAAAAAACCTCCCATACATCTAATATTTTCTGTTTCATTCCACAGAGTGTAGCCGTGCAATTTCAAACTAGAAAATAACGCCTTTTGCGATTTATTATATTCGTTAGGTCTTCGTTTATTCGATTGAGTTACTTTCATTAATAACCTGCAGTACCTGGTCTTTTCGTGTTATACAGAACGTCGTAATTACTGACGCATCACATATTCCACGAGACAGAAAGGAGGGAGTCCTATGTATGGGGATCTTTGTTTTGGTGGGGATACTGGGTTCTCAATTTTTACTGACATGCAAAACCCATTCTACAACATCTATAACAATGCGATACAGAAGTTATCGGTTAGAATTCATAGTTAAATAATGGCTGCACTTATGGGAACATCCTGTTCGAAACCCCGAATTCCCTCTTTGCAGTTTTCTTAAGAGTTTTTTCTGGGTAGTTGAACAAGACACATTAAGTGCTTGCGATAAATCATGGGTCATTTGATGTGAATCAAATATAAAATTCTCTTTCAGAAAGTCTTTATTCAAAGTGAGTCGACTTCTATAATGAGATTTATACAAAATTTCACGATCACTGTGTTTAAGATTTTCAAAGAACGGCTGGTATATACGAGCCTTCATTCAACCGTATATAAAGCACAAATGTTTTAATGGCCCAGAAGCACAGTAATATTTCGGTATTCATATAGCAAGCAGTAGCGAACATGTTGCTTTTAAAATTTATAACTATTCATGCACTATGAATGAAGCACCATCCTGGGTATGACGATAAACGGGATCAGCGTCCTGTGTAAGACGATAAACTACGTTCAACAGCAAGGCCTTTAATCAAGCTGTTTTGAAGAGCGTGGGACCACCTCTTAATTGCTGGTGTCCCAAGGTCCACCCTGACCCAGGGTGGTAGCACCTGTTCACGTCCCAACTATGGGTAAAGTGTTAGCCCCCAAACTGGGGTCAAAACACTATGTAAGTGTAAAAATAGGTTTTAATACCAGAAATAACTTGTAAAAAAATAGTAACAGCAATACATTTTTATAAAAATAAAAAGACGATATTATCAGCTATACATTATTTGAAAAAAAAATATCACCAGAGATAAAAATTTTGTCAGCATTAAATAACCCATTGAGGTTGATATTCCGTAAAACAAGTCAAGCCAAGCCAAATAAACGAAACGCTTGGGTATAAGAGAAATTATCAGCCAATTTTAGATGGAACTTTATGCAATTAAACTTTGGCTGCTTGATTCATACAGCATGACGGCTAAATACATTCTATCCGAACATGCTAATATTTACAGTTATTATATAGTGCACCGGTCATGGTATAAATATTCCCCCATTATTTAGTGCACCGGTCAGGGTATAAATATTCACCCATTATTTAAATTTAATTTAAAACATCAATTTTGCATAAGTCTTCATGATATTTTTTGTTTCATTGTTTACACTTTATTTAAATATAAAGAAAACTTTCGGTTCGTATAAGGATTATTGGTGAAGACGATAAGAAAAATCTGAAAAGAAAACCAAATAGAGACTTGAGGATGGCGGTAAAATGTGTATATTTTGGGGAGAGGTCATTAAGGTGGTTTGTGAAAAAGATTTAAGGTAACAACATGTATGAATCAACGACGACAGCTGCTCTCAGTTGCATCCAAGTAAAAGTGTCTTGGCAGACAAAAGAAAATATTTGACGAGATGCAACGTGCTGCAGAAAAAAGCATTCGTTCCGTTAAACGAATAGTTCCAGTGTATAGAGTGAAGTCAACTAATAAAACAATAGGTTTGACGCGACTTCACTATGAAACATTTCCGAAGGTGTCAGAATACATTTCAACCGGCAAAAATTATCTGGTGTCATTGTTTGTACTATGATTTATTTTGATGGTTCGAAATCATGCCTGGCATTAATCCTGAAGACTTTGCGATATGGCCCATATTGGATATCGTACGTACCTTGTACACAAGTGAAAGAAGCTCTTAAGTTGAGAAGAGATTAACGGCTCTGATGTAAGCTCGGGTTGACGATTTTGATTTATAAGTGAATGTAAAATATTGACAATTGTTCCAGTTACAGATACATGTAATAGATATTAAAAAAATAGAAGTTCGTAACATCTCAAAACGATGCGAAACGTGTATATTCTTTGAAAATTTACTCTCGTATTTGAAACTATTCATCGCTCAAATTAATATCATAACTTGTGACGTTAGAATCTGGGAATTTTTAACTATTTCGAAACAGGGTAAAAAAGTTGAGGCAAACCGTAGTAAAAACTATCAATTGTCTAGAATTTAAGTTTTCAGTAACTGAACAATTTATCATATATCAAATTAAAAGTTAATGTACAAAATAGTCACCGTACACTAAATTCGATAGACACCTTTATCTATGAAAGAGTAGACACGATGACGAGACATCATTAAGAAGGGCGGGTGCCGTTGTGACTGAAACGTCAAATGCCGAATAAACCATTAGGGTCATAGCAGAACCACATGTACTGCAGCAATAGCAGTAATGTTGTACCTATTACGATATAACCTGACGAAGCCCATATCTCTCTCTGTCGAATTAAGTTTCTTTATTCTAGACTTTTAGCTTGAATCAACATAGGACAGTCATCCTTATGATTTAACGAACTCGATAGAATTTTGAATGAAATCTTGGACGACTGAAGCGAGTAGAGGCGAAAACAAGCGCGTCTTTATACGGCGGAAAGAAACGAAAAAACTGAACCAAGAAGAGATGGAGACCACGCGGACATAACCATCGTGAATAAAACAACTAAGATGAAATTTTTTTTCTTTTCTTCGATCTTGACAAGAATTATTTCTTCAACCAGATTTACAAATCTAAAGAATCGTAACTTAAAAACAAAACTCCGTCTTCCCGTGTTGTTCAATTAATATTGGTTCTAGTATGAACCAATCAATATTTAAATGGAAGTCATTTTTTCTTCGTTATCATTTGTGCTCTTTTGTTTATCATTGTATTTTTTACGGCAAAATGTTGAGGACATTTATTCTGACGGATATCAGACAGGATAATAAATTTTCTAAGGAAGTGGCTAATCATGTGATTATGAAAATTTCATGCATACGGACTCCATAATAATATGCAATTACATCATCAATTAGCAGCCATCATTGTAATGAAATTAATTTAGTCTGAACACAAATGAACACACAAAAATATTTATACATATAATTAACCTGCGCATACAAAGAACTTATAATGGCAGAGCTATTATCACAATGAGAGATATTTAATAACAAATGTGTAGGGGACATAAACAAAAAAAAAAAAAAGAATCTAAAAGGACACATATTATAAAAAATATTTTCAAATTTAAAATTCTCACCGTTTCAGTTTTCTTTGTTCACATGTCTATTCGTATCAGCGTAAACATAAACGTAGTCTGATGAAGTCCTAAAAACGAAACGTGTCACACGAAAACTTTTTCGGTTTTCATAAATTTTCCGCCTAAAATATACAAGTATATAATAATATTTATATTTAGTAAAATTGTTGTAATTACAAGGCAGCATGATTTGTATAATATTTATAAGTTACTAGGAGGCTTTTCCTGTTCGCTATCGCTTCGTAAAGTAAGATACATTCACTACTTGAAATCTTTGAAACAAATATTTTCAATGAACATTTCATACATAAATTGGCTTGTTATAATTGAGGAAATTTTTACAAATACATGCTAACTTATTGAAGGCCAAGTAAAATTTCAAACACTTTTCTACACTATATAGGACTATATTACTAAAGAGAACTATTTTTTATATGAAAATAAAAAAGAATCCTCGAATAAAAGAATAGTAATGAAGGACAGTTAATCAATAAAATAAACTTTCTTTTTTTTTTAAATCAATATGCAAATTAGTTAAACCTGAAGAGTGATCATGTCTAGAAGTAGATAATATATAATACAGATTATGTGCATAAATTGCTGTAAAATAGAGGTGGGACTATTTAATCGCAGAATTTGTTGGCGAATTGAGCTCCGATTTCGCATATATTCATATAAATTCCTTGATATGCGTTTTACTTAATTAGCTATTATGTTTCTCTAACACTTCAAATGTTGAATGTATAACTATTTTCCCATGTTTACACTATATTAAGTTTTTCTTATAAAGTGTCCCCTGTTCTGTCACCCATGGAATTAAAGTAATTGATTGTACGGAAAATAAGGATCCGCGTAGATCAAATCGTCTTAAAACTAAGTCGTTGAACTTTTAAAAGGTTAGCTTAAACATTAATTCAATACTTAAATGCAGTGGTCAATTTTGAGTTCTTCTGTAGTTTATTAATGACTATCGCATCTACTCCTTCCCAGTTATTGTGACGATGGCCAGTTTATAGTAAAATGTCAGCAATATTGGATACAAAAGGAAAATAGGAGTTACTCCGCTTGAACCATGAAAGCAACCATAATGGCTAGTATAATATATTAATATATATTGTTAACTTTGCATAATATGGCAACCATGAATCTGAGCTCAACGAAAATCGTTCTCTGCACATAACTTTTCTAGGCCTTTTGAATGAGCTATGAATCATTGAAATCAGACCAGTGGGAGTGAAAGAGTTGCTTAGACACAGAAACACGCACAAACACACACACATACACTGTACTTTATATATAAGATGACATGAATTCGATGTCACTAAATGCGATTCATATATTTTTCCAATTTATCATATCGTTACGTAACATTGTTCTAATATTTAAAGACTTAGATTAAAACTTATCATCCAACTTCTTATGAATAGAGCGCGCAGCAGAATCAGACGGAAACAGTGCGGGTTTGTCAAGGAACGCGATATTTATACTCAGAATATTAGCAGAAAGAACAATATAAATGCAGAAGGACGTGTGTCTGTGCTTTATAGAATATGCAAAGGCGTTCGATAAACTACGCCACAACGATCTGGAAGGTTATTAGAATAATCAAGAACCAATACTATCAGCGAAACGTTTGAATGCGGATAGAAAATGAGTTCAGTAGATGGGGGTGTAAAACAATGATGTGACGTTTCATTGTATTTTTCAATATATCTATCAAGCAATTCTGAGAGTATTAAATGTGCTAACAGGATTCATTATCTTAAAATCATAATAGGCAGATGGCACAGTATTTATAGCAGACACGGAAAGAAAACTACAAAAGTTCATACGGAATATATTGAAGGAATGAGAGAAGAAATGGCTAAACATAAACTGTAAGAAGACAGAAGCCATGATTGTGAGCAATAATTTGAGCACAAAATACAAATTAAAAATTGGAGATACCAAAATCAAAATCAAACAAGCCTAAAAATACAAACGAGAAAGAAACAAAGTGTTGAAACTTGAATAAAGCATGGAATAATAATACAACACAAAATGTACTTAAACAAAATGTATTGACACAAGAACGTGTACACAATATTTACAGATAGTTTGGTATATTCTTGGGAAGACCGTTCCTGTAGAATGGGTTGACTTAGTCGCAATCGGGCAGAGTCTCTGGATTGGATCTCTTCTTCCTCCTGGGAGCAAAGTTCTTGAAGCGTGTGCAATTGGTTTTCTAGAACCATCTGGCATTATGTGTTGAATACACGCTCCTATCCCGTATGAACTAGCGTCACTTGCCACTACAATATCCAGTTTTGGATTGTAATGGGTTAAAAAGAGATCGGACGTAAGCATTTTCTTTATTTCATCAAAGGCTTCCTGACATTCTACCGTCCATTCCCATGCCTTGTCTTTTTTTTAGCAGTTCATTCAACGGAGCTCTTAAATTGTACATTCTTTTAATGAACGCTTTATAATAATTTGCAAGCCCTAGAAAACTCTGTAGCATCGCCACATTAGTGGGCGTCGGCATGTCTCTAATCGCAATGGACCTTTCCAGATCTGGACATCTGCCATTTTTGTTGATTATGTGCCCTAAATACTTAATTTCCTCCAAACCAAATTCGCACTTTGACTCTTTGACTTTAAATCCAAAGTACTGAATCTTTTTAAATACTTGATTGAGATGCTCTCGATGTTCGTCGACGGTTTCGCTCCTTACTATGATGTCGTCTAAGTAAGCGCACGCAAAGTCTAAATCATTCAACACAAAGAAAAAAAAAGTACTGAAATATTATATATGTGTCCTCTTATATGGCAGTGAATGCTGAACAATTTTCTCAAAGATGAGGAAGTACAGAAATGTGGTTCTACAGAAGTATACTGAGGATGTCATAGACCGAAAGTGTGAGCAACGACGAGGTTTTAAAGAAAATGTAAACTTGTACTTAGCATCAGAAGGTACAGATGAAAATTCCGGGAGACATAATTAGTAAGGAATATTTAGAAAATCTGATACGCACAAGACAGATTGAAGGCAAGACGGATAGTGGAAGAAACGCAAAACAAACTTGACAAGCTTGATATTGTAGCATACCTACGATCGATAATGGGTATGTCCATAAATACACTACTGTTGGTCTACAGTTGGGGATTCGTCTCCATCTGTGCTGGTCAAACTCTCTTCCTCCGGATAGAGAGGATCCCCAGACGAGGCTATGTTTCGGGAAAAAGCTACCGTTTTATACGCGGTCTACGGGGAATTTTTAGCCGAGGCTACGGGCTCGGATACCCCACATTAAATTCAGCGTTTGCTACATCTGACCGCTTGAGGCGGTTGGTAGATATTCTACAGTTGGAGATTGGTCTCCAGCTTTGCTTGCTAAACTGTCTGCCGCCGGACGGAGAGTATCCCCAGACGAAGTTACTGAAGAGCATAGTCTCATCTCAGGAATCTACGGGGAATTTTTGGCTCGAATACCCCACATTTACTTCGGCCTGTGACGCAGTTGGTAGATATCCTACAGCTGGAGATTCATTGTGGAATTTACTTGACTCAACCTGATCCCACAGAGGGTGGTGATCTCCCTTCTTTCTCCATATGTGGTCAGGTTGAGATCATAGACAAAGAATACGATTGGAAAATTCGTAACCTTAAGGAATCAGCACATATGCTAGGCCACAAAAATCTCCTGAGTCGACCAAGCATAGAAATGAATACAATATGTGAACCAGTAGTAAGGAGTGTCATAGAAAAGCGATAATAACAACAAAAATTTGAGCTCTGGTAAAAACTACAATGATAACAGCAAAAATTGCAATATGAGCACTGGTAAAAACGGCTGTTGAAGACATTAGGTTTATAATGCCAGAAATTCATACGCAGGTGACCGCAAGGACACATGGCACAGTGGACAAATGCTTTAGTTAGATCCAGTGGCAGCACCCGAACAGTGGTATTTCAATACCCGATTAAGGCAGTGGAGAACATTCAGAGGGAAATTAACAGGAGATAACTGATAACTGACATCCATTAAACATGGCACATGGAGCTAGAACAGTCTATCCCAGTGAGCGAAATAAAGGTTTCAGTTTGACATTCCAACCACCTGAAGAAGGCCGGACCGTACAAAGGCTGAAACGTTGTAATAATATGGCGACAAAGATGAGGACATTACTCCGAATAATGTACATAATACCTCATCTCAGAAATATAGACAGATCACTTCTATCAGTTGACTACTTCTTCTACGCGCCCCTTGCGAATCTTATATGTGTTGTTCTTTTCCTAAGTTTTATCGTTCATTACCAACCTTGGTGTGATTATTCTATACAGTAACCTTCCCTAGGTTGCAGCTTTTGAGTAAATGGATGGGTGAACAGGGTAGGAGAAATAACGAAAAGACAAAATTTATTAAGAGTTATAAAGGACAGGAAATTGGGGAGGGATATGATCGCCTACGTCGCGAGGGAACAAGACAAGTAAAGAGGAAGAATATTATATTCTTACATGACTGTTATAATAAAAAGCTCTTATATTGGGTTAACGTGTAGACATTAATGAGTAAATAATGATTTTCTGTCGGGAGAAGCACTCATAGAATTACCTCGTAAGTATATTTCCGAAGGAATTTATGCCAAGTGCATGACGGGAAGGTGAAAAGCAGGAATCATTCATTGCCAAGTGACTTCAGATGCAACGACAAGGTGTAATTCTATTTTGTGTCATGGCCGTTTCAGCCTACCTCTCTGTCTTTCGCCAGCGCATGTTCTGCAAATGTTTATTCTGTTGTTATAATTGCCATTGGAACATTATATTCATGTTTCAACGTACAATTAATTAGGATAAATAGTTAATAGTTTAATGATGCAAAAGGTCCAAATGCTACTGACAATTTCATTAGAGAACGCTACTCAACCCTTCACTCTCGCTCTTCCCTCGTTCTCATATACATACAAACACATACAAATCTAACAAACACAGACATGCATGCATTTGGGTACACACAACTACCAAAAAGGACTGAGGTTAACACTTTGTAGCAATCATGATCGCCATTACACACACACGAACATACATACAGATCATCGCGGCAAGCATTCATTTGCTAATCTCCTCAAAACTAGCTTGCTGATTGGTCAATTCCGACCAATCAAATCGCCCGCACGCGAGGAATAATTTTACCCCCGCACAAGCTTCGGATCCGATCACGTGATACACAGCCATACATAAACAAAACACGAATAAACCAACCTCGCATACCTCTTCGTTCATTTTTTTCTTGCTGCCAAGATGTAATCTTCAAGAGCTCCCGTCTTAACCGTGCGCCCAGACGTTAAAGATCATTGCCAACAACTCTTACCTACTTTCTCACAAGTCGTCAGTAGAGTCCAGCTATTTACGCCTGTCTACACAAATCCACGACTTTACTCACAACGACACAGATTTTTGTATCACATTACACAATCTTCCTCTCTGTGACTATGTCAAGATCATGAACCAGAACTCACTTACTTACTCAAAACAACACACTTCTTAATTAACTGTATTCAATTCTAACACCGGACTCTATTCAACATAGAATCCTGAACATTCTTATGCAAGAGAAATTCTTTTGAACATTCAATCTTAATCAGAATACAGTTGAAGGGAAGCAACTTTTTCTCCCTTAATTACGACACACCATTGCATGATTGTTTTGTAAGTTATTGTTTCAATATATATTTTATTGTTCATGCACAATTGGTGTCCCGTTGTTTTTTTTTCTTGAATCGTTAAATGTATAAGAGTTAAATGCTCTTAGAACACGCAATTACATTTGATAACCTCAACGCATAAACCAAAGCAGCATTTACAACTTAATGATTAATGTATAAATCTCTACAGTTTACTTTCTTGATACTGATGCCTCCATTTTGTAATTCGCATGTTAGACTGACAATCATACATTCTGTCTTCTTTCAGTTGAAGTTTAGCTATTCCTTCTCGTTTTAACTTACATCCTCCTGTAGATTCTTTCTGTGTCTGCTATCAACGTTATTTCATCTGCAGATCTAATTTTGTTAAGATTGTTGTCATCAATAATGAATCCTGGTATGTCTTTCAATCCTCTCAGGGTTGCTTCAATATAAAAGTTGAATAAGCCTGGTGAAAAGATACATTTTTATCTTACGCCACTTTCTATTTTTGTGTTGTTTTTTTATTATTGATGAATCATTTTCAGTTGCAGGCGTTTTGCTCTTATTACAACTTCTGTATTATTCAAATATCATTCCCAAGTAAATTGGGCTTGTCGAAAAGTTCAAACAGTTCATTTTGAGATAGATTATCCCAGGATCTTAAGACGGATAACGCGACACCGAAATTCGAAGCCTTATTTGAAGAGTAAAAGATGCCTTTCAAAAGTTAAACAACGTATTAAGAAAAAGGAAAATTGGTATAAAGAAAAGACTACTGAAATATTATGTAATGTTGGTCCTCTTGTATGGCAGTGAATGCTGGACAATCTTCTCACAAATGAAGAAAAGATCTGACGAAACAGAAATGTGGTTGTACATAAGTATTCTGAGAATACAATGTGCTCGGCAACAACGAATTTTAAGGAAAAGGGAATAAAAAGAGACACTTAAACTTAGCGTTCACTCACCACAGAGAACCATCCCTGTCCCCCATTAAAATATGTGACGCTCAACTTCTCGAGAGCTCGTCTTTGCGACTGCTCGGTCTCAGATTGACTGCTGACCTGAGATGGAACAAATATATTGCGTCAATAGCTTCGTCCACCGCAAGGAATGTTGGCTCCCTGTGCCACGACAGGAAATTTTTCTCGCCGGAGTCGATCTTTCAAATCTACAAATCAGCCATTCGCCGTAGCATGGAGTATTGCTGCTATATATGGTCTGGAGTCCCTTCTGTTTGTCTCAAGGTTCTTGATAAAATCCAGAGACGGATATGCAACGTAATTGGCCCTGATCTGGCATCTTGTCTACAGTCGCTATCTCACAGACGTGCCGTCGCCTTCCTCTGTCTTTTTTTTTTCCTAATACCTTCACGGTAACTGCTTCGAAGATCTGCTTTCGCTATTTCCCAAACATCATGAATTTAAGCATTCAACTAAGCTGGCATCTCGCTATCAGCTTTTCTCTGTCTAAACTGTTAAATGTAGCCGTCTCTTCTACTCCAATAGCTTCATGTCTCGCACCTCTCGCCTGTGGAACTCCATCCCTTTTCCCTGTTTCCCTGATAGCTATAATCTCCAACTATTCAAATGTAATGTCAATCGACGTCTCCAGATACGCTGATTTATCCCCTGTCCTTCTCTTTATCCTTTCCTCTATCACTTCTATTTTTATTTCGCCTCTTGCATGCTAGTGACTTCCTGCCTTTCTTGGGATGAAATGCTTTAAAAAAAAGATAGCTGAAGTATCTCAAGCGCATATTGAGGAAATTGGGGTTTTGCAAAATTGACACCCACGAGGCATACTGATCGATAGATGAAAGCAACAAAGAACTTACCTAACAGGTTTGTGATGATGAATGACCGAGTGTGGTGCGGTTGTGGGTCTATGCTTCATATTCCTGTTTACAGGGTTATTAACAACAGCTTTTGCGAAAGCAACAGGCGGTCCACAAGCAAAACTCATTCGATAATGATCTTAGTTCTAGGCGTGGTTTCGGGACAGAAATATCACTACAAATAATTTATACACTGCCACTCAATAACTTGAGAATTGTTCATCCAACACAGCTTGAGAACGTCTGTACGATGGGAATGTTTGCATAAAATATAAAGAAAATTAGTGAGAAATCGACAAAAGGTCTGGAATTTCAAGATTCAGTATTGTGGAAAAAATACTCTTATATGAAACATTACCAAAATCTTGTTTAAGAAATTGGAGAGAAATCATACAAAATCGTCATAACGAAAGACTCCAATGCCAGATCCTATAAAAAAAAACAAAAAACGTTACCATGGGGTATGACTTATGAAATGCGAGTGATACACTTAAGAAAGAGCAAGAATAACATTTTGTAAAATTGAGGTTTAAAGACCTGCACTTTTTACTACATCGTCTTCCGCATCAAATGCATTGTCCAGATTATGTTTGGTACGACAAGTATAGGTCGATTGGTAAGCATTCGTTTATCACAGGCGAGAAAGGTACCGACCTGTTTTGTCGTAATTAACTGTATTTTTAGCTATGTCTGAAGCTACATGTTCTTCAACACCCAATGTTTCGTCAAGATTTTGTTTCGTACCACAAATTTAAATGGGAAAACAACACTCCCATTGATCTGATCTGAATCTTGTAAAGATAGCGAACTTGAGAAGGAGTAAATTAGTTTCTAAAGTCGTACATAACACTGCTTATTTTCGAACTTCTTTAGCGATTTCAGGAAAATTTCTGGTGTGGTATTCGAAAGTTTATCTCTGTATAGTGTCGGCAGGGATGGTTAGCATCTTGCTGGAATACAATAGTAATCACTGTAGTAATGTTTGGAGCCACACGTTCTTTAATATCCAATGCTTCAGACAGATTTGTTTCGGTACAACACATTTAGGTTGAATAATAGACATTCGCTTATATCGGGCGACAACCGTAGAGCTCTCTTTGGTCAAAGTTAAGAGCATTTTGTAGGCATATTTGAAGATACACGGTCTTCCGCATTCAATGCATTGTACAGATTATATTTGGTACGAAAAAATATAGGTTGATTCGTAAGCATTCGTTTATCACAAGCGACAAAGTTAGCGACCTGTTTTGTCGTGATTAACTGTAATTTTTAGCTATGTTTGAAGCTACATATTCTTCAATATGTTTCGTCAAGATTTTGTTTGGTACCACAAATTTAAGTTGACACGTAGGTATCCGGCTACCCAGTTTGATCGAAATTAAATTCATTTCTGAACAGTGACTAGTGTGCCTTAGCTGATCTTTGCATGGCAGCCTATTTCGTAGGTTTGGCAGACGAAGTTGAAATGTAGAATTGAATGTCTGAAATTGCACCAAATTCTTCCTACGTTGTCTTCTGACCGCCAACTCTTATTTTCATTTTGTCTAGCCATTCATAAATCATTGAACAGTATGATAACAGTCGGCTACTGTGATCGATGCTTGCCCTTTGGAGTTCTCTCTTACAAACGTCCCGAGAAACATAGAACAGAGAGTTCTGTTGAATCTGTATCCCGTGGCCTTGATGTCATTTGATGTACGTAAACCAACCACAGGCAGACAACATTGGCAGTGGGAAAGTTCCATGGTACGTGAAACTGTTTACTCCAGCACAGTAGTGTTTGAAAATTTGTCTTTCAGTGTGATCCAGAGTATACATAATATTTATTATTTAAGAGTTCGTTTCTTTTTTATTATTTACTAGTAGCGATACCGAGCTGGGCGATCAGAAAATGCATTCAATTAGGATGAAGCAAAAACAGATTCATCTTTCGATGTAACAAAGTCTATATTCTTCAATTACTTTAAAATACTTTCATTAAAAAAATTATTGAATTAATGCAGTTACTGATATAAAAGTAATAGTCTGTATTTTTTTAGTCGAAGTTAGCCGAGGACATGATGGGGTAAAACAGGCATTATGAAGACAAACGTTAGACTACAATTATTTTGACGTTTTGAAATTCAATTTTTCTGTTTGATACCAGCGATGTAAAACAGAATATATTTATAAAGCAATAGTTAAGTTTGATGAAAATTGATTGAAAGTTCAACGAAAAGTAAGAAAAAAACTAGTAAAAATCGCCATTTTTCGCTATTTACGCGGGTCTTCACTATATGGGTGGACACAATTATCGAGTTAAATGACTGTTAAACAATCCACTAATTGTTGGCTATAATTGAGTGAAGTCAGTATTTGACTTCTTGAAAATTAAGGTGTTTTTAGATTAAAATTTGTGTTGAAATCGATTTTTCGTTTTTCGCGGTATTTCGCTAAACGCAGTGGCATAGAAATAAAAATGAGGTATCGTTGAGCTCGCCATGATGAAAGTGACCTACATATCGAGTTTGAACGAAATCGGAGAAAAATTATTCAATTTATCGATTTTTTATCGGCTCTATCAATTATTCATTTTTCAAATGATCGCTTTTTTACGTTAATAACCTATCTCTTACATTGTACAATGTATATGGCAATTTTGGTCAAAATCAGTTCGATGGATCTCAAGTAACAAGGTATCACACAGACAGACAAACACACAGACATCCTCTGTTTTATATAGAGAGATTTCTATCTTTCCCATTAAATTACTCTGATTTTATGTAAAAAAAAAATGATGGAATTAGAAATATTCAAGTAATTATATTCTCATATCAGTTTCTCTCTAACGCGATTCTTTAATTTTATAAAATGCGTCCCATTTTACGTTTAGCCCTTGCTCAGTGAGGAACATAACAACACGGACTAGTATAATATCTAGTCAGTGACCCCTCGTAAAAATAAATAGTTGAATTCCAACGACGTTAATGGAGTTTTAATAATTGCAGGATCAAGTATTAGTAATACATTTCTTGTATCAACTGGGCCATTGCATTTATTTTTAATTAATTCGCTGAGATAATATAATATTCCTTTCATTTTTCCGCCAAATAATCTTCATAGACCGATGCAGGAGAAGATCAACAGGTGGTTCGCTTGGTAATTTGTTTTCGCGGTCAGTTTTCATTTAAACGTTCGTTAACAATTAATTGAAACATGATCGCCATCTGCAAAGGATACGCCTACATACACTTCGCTTTCGACACACGAGCAAATCAGTCATCTTAACCGACAAGCACACACTTGCCCACAGACATATTTCTTTAGAACTCGGTACATTTTACTGGTGTGAAGTAAAAACGCATGAAATTGAATTACTGTGTGAACGTATTTCTCTCATTTTCACAAAGAGTTGACCAAATTCAGATGCGGGTATATTTTGAAATTCAAAGAAAGTTTACAGAAGTAGCTGATTATTTGTTAATAGAATAATTTAATTGAACCGGCCATATTTTAATGAGCTCGGTATAAAAAAGCAAAGATCAAAGAAGAAATTATGATGTTTATCTATACGTTCCATTAAGGAAAAAATGGGTGAAATCGAAACATCATTTTGCTTCTTCTTCTCCTCCTCCTCCTACTTTTTCTTCTTTTTCTCCTCTTCATGTTCCATCTCCTCCTCCTTTCTCTGAGCTTCCTCCTCCTTTTACTCCTTTTTCACCACCTCCTTCTTCTTCGCTTCCTTTTTCTTTAATTACTATTTCTTCTTATCCTGCTTCTCCTCCTCCTCTTCTTTCTAATCCACATTCTTTTTCTTCTTGTTCTACTCATCCTTCTCTTTCTTTTTCTCCTCCTCCTCCTCCTCCTTTTTCTTCCCCTCCTCCTCCTCCCCCTTCTTATTCTTCTTCCTTCCTCCCACGTCTACTTCTCCTCTTTATCTTCCTCCTCCGCCTTCTGCTTCTCTGTATATTGTGTCCCTTAATGACTTAGTGATTATAATTTCCAACAATTCCTCGTTTTTTTTTAGTCCTTAGTAATATGTCACGTGAGTGTCAAAATCTCCAAGCACTCTTCCCACATTATCGAAGTTGTGTGGAAAACGTCGTGGAATTACCTTCTTTTATTTTTAATTCACATAATTCTCTTTCAAAATGAATGCTTTTCTGAATACAGGTAAAACGCAAATAAAAATATTAAATTGAATTAAAAAAATGAATGCTAATTTCAATTACATACCTGTAGCATGTACGTGTGTATTCATTTCATACCTTAAAATGACAACACGAGCATTATACTGGCTATACGCTATGCATCCTTGAAAACGAACAAAGATCATTGAAAATACTAAAAACACAACATTCAGTTTCCTTTGTAAGTTTCCACTTAAAATAAAGCGTTTAATTTGACATCAGGAGAAAATACCAAACGAAATTTTACTTTATGTACCGTGTCACTTCAGAACGTAGGCGATCAGGGTTCTCCACAATTTCTTGTGCTTTGAAGCTCTTAATAAATTTAGTATTTCTTTTGTTTCCCCTAAAACCTGTTCTACTATCCATTTGTTCAAGCTCAATAAGTATATTTTGCGTTATTTTCCTCTTGCCTTCAGTCTGTCCTGTGCGTATTCGATTTTCCAAGCCCGTTTTCCTCATTATGTCTTTTAGATACCACGACTGTCTCTTTCTGCTGTGAAGTATAATTTTTTTTTCCATTTCCTTTAAAAATTCCAAGTTGGTCAGAAGTTCGATCCCTTATATACCCAGCATCCTTCTGTAGACCTACATTTCTGATGATTGATTTTTGAGAATATTTTGTAAATTACCTTTATATTAAGGAATTTCTTCCCATGTCGACAATATAAAGGTACTATAAAGGTAATTTACATTAACCAGAAAAAAAGGTTTAGACAGAAGCGTCTATCTTTTTAAATTTGGATTTTTTAATGTAAATATAACAACAAAAACATTTCGATTTCATTTTTGCCTTGAAAAAATCGGAAGACGAAACGCGTCGGCAAAATCTGAGATTTTTTTCCAATTGTCATTTTATACCAATTTCTCTTGTCCACAGAATTCATCTGGGAATTTAACTACATATATATATATATATATATATATATATATATATATATATATATATATATATATATATTAAAAAAGAAGAGGTGCCGCAAACGTTTTTGGTTGTAATGTGGATTTATTTAGAAAAAATATTATGCTTTGTTTTAAATAATTTTACTACGACACGTGTTTCTGGTCTCGCGACCGTCTTCAGGTAAAAGTGGAGATTTCTACATATTATTAAAAATAATTAATTTTTCTTCATGTTCAATGTGAAAATTCGTTGCCTCGAGAATGTCTCATATCGATGAGACATTCTCTGTTTGTGTGTTGGCAATCCGAATTTTCTTTCTAAAATTGTCAATGAAGAGTTCTGCGCGAAGGGTCATAAAACAATTAAGGTTTGTCCAGCGAGTAGTTATCGGCATTTAATCTTTTAATGTTTTAGTGACCCCTATGTGCTCTTGGATCTGTTTCTATTTTGGTGTGTTAACAACTGAACAACAGGGTCTCCCTACACAAAAGCAATATAAAATTGACAGACAACAGAAAACTTTTTGTATCACAACACATTTTCAAATGTAACCAGGGTAAGTTTAATATCATGCCGATATATCAAACAGACAATTACTCGTATCTACAAATACAGGAAAAAAACTTTATAGACAAATTCAAACCCGAACTGAATAGATCGTAACCCCACACACAAAAAACACACAACATGCACATGTGGGTGGACAAGTATTCTTATCGCTGGTTGAATCAAAGCGTCCGAATAGACAAGAGAACCCCGACGTAAAAACGAAGTTCCCATAGAATGCCGGACATTCTCCTCCAGATGCTGTGGAAGTAACTTTTCATTACACATGAGTCTCACTAGCCACCAGATGACTTGCAACAGGCGGAGAAAAGATTTCTATAGTGTCATATCATCAAGATGTATTTGCGTGTGCTGTGTGTACTTGTATCTTTGGTTGTATGTGTGTATCGGCATGCATCCAAAGTCATTAATTATTTTAAAAATAAAATATCTTCTTTGCCAAGTTGTTCAATTTATTTCCTTTCTGGAATTTTCAAAGCTGAGATAACTTTTAATTACTTATGAAATATAAATCAACTACTACGCCGATTTCTTCTGATAGATTTAAATAATGAAAAATAGATTCTGCCAAACTCAATACGTACACAGCTGATTTAGAATAAATCAATATATTCGTTAAACAGAAAATAAAAACGAATAAAGATCTATTACAACGCACATATATTTATAATGGCATATAAATGTAGACATTTTTATTTATATTACTATTCATATGTAATATATTTCAATGCATGTTCTTTCTATCCACACACAGATGCATGTATAAGTAGAGTAGGGAGAGAAAGAGAGAAAGAAAAATATATATATATATATATATATATATATATATATATATATATATATATATATATATATATATATATAAAATAAAAAATAAGATTAATGGATTTTCCTTAGTTATTACTCCGACATATTTTTATCACTTTAAACATTAATTTTGGTGGATACACTTATTTGAATAGAGGCAGTATTTCATTTATTAAAAGAATACTTTAATTTCATCTAACCGCCTAATACGTATATAAATCTTACTAAAGCACATCAGCTTCCAAAGGGCAACGCAGGTTCGAATCCTGCCGGTGGTCATTCTTTTTAATATGATTTATACTCATTTACGAGTATCCGCTAAAAATAACGTTTATATGTTTATATATATATATATATATATATATATATATATATATATATATATGGTTGACAATCAGGACGTATTATGTTTATTTATTTTATTTTAATCCTCTCGAATTCGCTGATTAAATTCTTAATGCTGATATTAAATTGATTAAGGAAGTCGCCGTATTTTTTTTTTCATTTCTTTTTTCTCCAAGTGCTTTCAATCTTATCCAAGATTATCGACTGGGGTGAATTACTAACACAAGAAATTAATGTACTTGATAGAGGTGATTTTTTTGTAAATTCCCATGAAACGCGCTCTATCATAATTATAAACACGTATGAACGACTATCGTTGTAATTAATTTAAAAAAGCTATTATTATTTTTAAATGCTTTAATATCTATCTATCTATCTATCTATCTATCTATCTATATATATATATATATATATATATATATATATATATATTAATTATCTGTGTATTCGAGATGCAATCACTCTCCCATTCATATTTCGTTAAAAACGGCTGAGAATATACTTATTAACTAATCGATTTGCTTTTTACGTCTTATCAACCTATTTTCAAGTTATATATAATCAGAAAAATATTTTTAGATTGTAAGTATTTTCGGAGGATTATAATGATTCACTTATTTAGTTGTCTTCTATTTACTCCACAACTGGGGAGAAAATAGGGGAATTCATGCCTCACCCAAGTATACTTGTGTGTATATAACGTAGCCATTGGAATTGGAACACTTCTCTCCGAATATCCAATTCCGGGACGCTATCCATTACGCCACGCATATATAAAAACTTACAGCGCTTGTGAACACATCTAACTACCAGGCACTACGTTGCTTAACTTAAGTGATCGTAAGAGAAACGATGTCTCAAATTGTTATGACCGTAAGCATTGCAGCAGCCGTTCAAATTTGGTTAGTTCTGACAGCTTTCGACTAATATATGAGACATTTTCAATGGTTCTCTGTCTACTATTGCAAATAGTGTGTACTAGTGATTTAAACAGTCTAAAATTTAGACATTCTTAATTCCCGCATACTGCCAGTAGTTTGTGGCAGTGTTTATAGCCGAATTCTAAAAGCGTTAGTTCTTGGCTTTTTATTAAATGAGTTTCCATTAATACTCTATGCTTTTTGCAGTAGAGAGTTTCTATCAATATAATGTTCTCGACGAGAATGTTACATAGTGAAGGTTTTACAGTTTGATGCTGGTTTAAATATGCACACCCGGTACACTTGTCGATAAGACGGAAAATCAGCCGTGGGGATAAGCGAGTATGCCTGACATAATTATGTGTTTGATTTCGTCCAGAAAGTGTCCCGAAAGAAAAAAAACACTTTAGACAAATTCTACACCCAGAAAGAAAAATGTGATTAAATGCTTAATAATATCTTCTAAAACATGCATATATAAATATATGTAGAGATACGAACCTGCAATGTCATTGGTCCTGACGTGGCATCTCCATTTTAGTCATATTCCCGCCGCCGTAATATGGCTTCCCTGTGACATTTTTATATAAATATTTTCATGGTAACCGTCCTGTTTGTCTTGCCTGTTTGGCAACCAGAATTTATGAATTTAATCGTAGTACTAATTTGGCCACAATGTCTCATCCATTTACAGTGTAAATGGCTTGATAACCCGCAATTTCTATGCTAAGAGTCTATTATGGCGAACTTCTTGCTTGTAGATTTCGCCGATAAATAACATATATATATATATATATATATATATATATATATATATATATATATATATATATATATATATATAAAATTTCATTAAAAACGACATTACGTTAAACCTATCTGACAACTGCTCGATTAAAACCCATTTAAACATACGCAATCTTCTCAGACTCTATCGTAAACATACTCATAGAGACCCAATAGCCTCATCTACATGTTAAAAATGATTAAAAATAATGAAAAACTTAAAAAGAAAAAAGAAAAAAAAACAACACCCAATAATATTAAATAGGAACACGGCCAGAATGTGGTGTGTTTGGAAGATAAAACATCCGAATAATTAGAGAATACTACACAATGCAGACAACCCACACACCCTGTAGAAAATCAAAAATAAAATCATCCTTGATAATGGTTAAATGTACAGACGAAAGCGCTCGGAAGTACAGCACATTTGGACAGTGTCTACGCACGGTGTCCAGAAAAGAAAAAGAAAAAAATTAAATAAAAAGCTTAATCGCATTACTTTATCTGCCGTCTTTAATGAAATATCCATAAATGAACACACACACAGATATATATATATATATATATATATATATATATATATATATATATATATTCTTTTATATATATTTTTATGTATTTTTGCTTATTAGAAAGCGTTCTGTTCGCATAAGCGTGAAAGCGACGGGCACAAACTCATATACATTCAACTATATATATATATATATATATATATATATATATATATATATATATATATATATATATATATATATGTGTGTGTGTGTGTGTGGTGACTGTGTTTCTATATGAAATGAGAGGAGAATTAATATATACACATACATACATATATATATATATATATATATATATATATATATACATACATATATATATATATATATATATATATATATATATATATATATATATATATACATACTATATATATATATATATATATATGATATATATGTGTATATATGTGTGCGTATATATATTTATATATAAATATATATATATATATATATATATATATATATATATATATATGTGTGTGTGTGTGTGTGTGTGTGTGTGTGCGGCAAGGGCGACTGTGTTTCTATATGAAATGAGAGGAGAATGAATATATATATATATATACATACATATATACATATATATATATATATATATATATATACATATATACATGTGTGTGCGCATGCGTGTGTGTGTGTGTGTGTGTGTGTGTGTGTGTGTTATATACGTCCAGTCAAACATTAACGCACATATGTCTGGATCATGCGTTAATATGAATCTTCATGCCAATATACATATATATTCATATAACGTGCGCAAATGTTTCCAGCTTTGTATTTTTCTGTTTAAATACGTAATGCCATATTTTTTCGTGATTATTTCGAACGATACAGACATCGATAAATTAATTGATGTTATTTATCAGAAAAGAGAGAAGACACGCCGACTATGATGGAAAGAATTAAAAAGAACGTAAAAGAAATGATTTCACAAAAGAATCCACGAGGAATTACAGCCGGCAGATGTATCGATTTGTAGCCATCCTGTAATGAAAAATTAGAATTAGATATTGATGAAAAGGATGATAATGTTTCCTGGAATCATCATGAGCATTATTCATTTGAATTGCTATAATAATAATAATAATAATAATAATAATAATAATACACTTGTATGACCATCACCCAGTAGCGGTTACAGAAATAGAAGACATCATAATTCTACGGGATTACACCATCTTCACAGACAGATATTGAATCAAACAGGCCGGGCAGAAATGTCAAAAAAACGAAAAAAAAAAAAAAAACTTGCATACTAATTGATATGGCTTACCCAGCGGACTGTAACATAGCAACCAAGAAATTTGAAAAAAAACTATCGAAGTATGTAGACTTGGAAATCAAAATAGAAAAAAAATGTGGGAATTGAAAGCAAGAATAGTACCATACATAGTTGATGCGCTTGAAATGATAAAAACGTAACAGTAAACATTGAAACAATCCCAAATTAAGAGAAATACAAAAAAATTGTCTTGATAAGTACGGTACACGTACTAAGATGAACTTTATCCATGTAAGGCTAGTGATGTTAAGCGAATGAGAAAATCAAGTCCTGAAATGTAGCCACAAAAAAACACGATTAGCTGCCTTAGGTATTCCCGCATAATTTGTAATTAGTGTGACCATTGCAGAAATCGATTTTTTTCATGGCTACTGGTGTAATTTTCCTACAATGCTCTGCTCTTTGACTGTCGTCTCTTTGAGTGAAAATTTAAAAATATATCTTTTTCTATTTTAACTCTATACTAATAGGTTGAGAGATGACCGGAAATATCTACCCACTGAATACCATAACTTTTATTCCCTTCGGTATCGTCCCTGCGATTCTAACATAATTACCCCTTTGTTGAATGAATTCTTTGAAAAATCCTCCTGTCCAATCTGTAGTATAAGTCCAAATTTGGAAAAACTACCCCACTAAAATTTGATATGGTATCTGTCGTTGGCGACGGAAAATTGAACATTTGTTGAAAATATGTCACTTGTGCCATGCTCCGAACATGTAAGAAATGGTAAATGTTGTACCATTTTTCAATCATACTTTCCCTGTACTTTGATATGATTCTAAATCCGTTTGACTCAAGTTACTTCTTTCCTTTTCATTTCCCTTTTCTCTTTCTTTGGTCTTCCTTTTTTTCTTTCTATTTTTAACTCTATATACTAAAATCTGAGGAGGAATCGTTGGAGTGGTCACTCCGACTTATACTAAGTTAAAACTTAGTATATCTACCCCACTGAATACCATTTGCAAATATCATATATATATTATGATAGAAGTGTTTACAGATGTTATTAAAGAGTTTATTTGTTTAGATAACGGTCCGTTTTTGCTCTTTGTTGATATTTTATTTTGGTTTGTATGTTAATTACTGATAGGATAATATTATTAACAACCGTTTTATAAATATGTTTATTTTGTTTAATAGTTTAATTCATTTCTCCTTGCTGCCATCATTAATATCCTTTTGTTATTAATAATCGCTTCTCTTCATTAGTTTCTTATTACAATTATTTTTTTATTACTGTTAATATCTTCAAGTAATTTACTTTGGTGTCGATGCGTTCGTTTCTTTTACGCTTTTTATTTTCCGATATATTATTTTGGTTTGCCGTAGTTAATTAACTTTGCCACTGCAGTTGGTGTATTATAAACTTTTCACCTCAGCATTTTTCTTTGATTCTTCATGGGCAGATGCTGCAAAAAGATTCAATAGTAAAATGGATATATTATTGGAAGAAGAAGAAGAAGAAGAAGAAGAAGAAGAAGAAGAAGAAGAAGAAGATGATGATGATACAGGAGGAAATAATAATAATAATAATAATGTTGAGATCGAAATTTCAAAAATGAGGCACATGGGAACATCAACAATCCCTGTTATAGTTGGAGTCATCGGATTTGTTGTAAAAGATTCCAGTAGATTCATTGATGGGATTCCTGGGAGCGCGTACCTGAAAAAAAATACAAAAATTGTTCTAACGAGTACAGTCCTCAGCTTACGAAGAGCTTTATCGATGTAAAACATGTGTTGCTTTATTTTTTCTTTAATTGATCTGTGGAAAATGACAAGATGCCATTACTGACCTTAGGTCTCTTGGCATGACCCGAAAAGAAATGTGTACACGCCAGAAATCAACGGAAAAAGACAATAATAATAACATATACCCAAAGACATAACACGGTAGCGGCATATGTGCACTGGAAGATATGTAAGAAGCACAAAATCGAAACCACTGAGATATGCTATGGCCAGCAACCAGACACAGTTAAGCAAAATAACGACATGCCAATTCAAATTGACACTGAAATAATAGCCAAATCACCTGATATTGTCATAAACGACAACAAATTCAGGAAGTGTAAGCTTATTGACCCATCAGTAACATTTGAGAGAAACACCACCATGAAAATTATCGAGACATTGTCCAAATATAAGTACCTGGAGATCGAGATTAACAGAATGTAGGGAAGGAAGACTAAGACCAAGAGTAATCGGAGCCCTGTGCCTTGTGAGAGAAGGAATGGACAAAATTACTAAATGTCCCAAGTAGCATCAACATATAGGCTGTCCAGAAGATCGCCCTACTAGGAACATCCCATATACTAAGAGAAGTGCTATACATTAAATGCCAATTTTTCTATAGAGTCTAAGGACCATGTTTTGGACCCGGCTCTACAGGATACAAAGCAGGAAACAACATACACAAATAATAATAATAATAGCACCACTAGAACCGGATGCAGAGATATGACCAATAATAATTATATGGGATTTTACCATAGACTCAGAGAAAACAATCAAATCTAATCACCCAGACATCGTGATCAGAGACAGCAAAAACATAATATGCCTTTTTATGGACATGGCAATCCCCGGAGATTCAATGTATCTTTGAAGATTTTCAAAAAAAATATGAAAATACAAATCGAAATCTCAAATATGTGACACATGAGAGAACATCAATAATTCCAGTTGTAGATGGAGTCCTCGGATGATTAAAAAAGGTTATGATAGACTCACTGAAAAAATTCCTGGTACCGGATGACTTAAAGATATAAAACAAACTACTAACAACAAATACAGCTCACATATTACGAAGAGTGTTTTTTTTTTTATTTCATTATTTTATTTTTTGACAAAAATGGCCAGTGGAAAATATCATGAAGCCATTTCTTACCTTAGGTCACTGGTTGGGACCCGGAAATAAATCTGTATTGAAATCCAAAGAACTACAAGTACTACTACTAATAATAATAATAATTACAAGAACCTTGAAATAGAAATCTCAAAAATGTGGCATATAGGAACATCAACAATCTCTGTTGTAGTTGGATCCATAGGATTGGTTGGAAAAGATTCCAGTAGACTAATTGAAGGGATTCATAGAAGTCCATGCCTCAAAAAGATACAAAAAATTGTTCTGACAAGTACAGCCCACACTTTATGAAGAGCTTTATGTATGTAATATTTTTTTTGTCAGTGGAAAGTGTCATGATGCCATTTCTAACCTTAGGTCCCTGTGCAGGACCCGGAAAGAAATGTGTAAACGCCAGAAATCAAAGAAAATAATAATAATAATAATAATAATAATAACAACCAGGAAAGGGCAAAAGTTAAAGAAAGATAACGTAATATTAAACCAGAGGTTGTTTAGAAGTAAATCAAAAAGCTACAGAAAAAGAAGTTAACAAAGAGGAGAGATTCTATAAAACGAAGGAAAATCAATCAGAGCAGGAAAGAAAAATAGAAATCAATTGACTACAAAAACTCAAAATAATATATTTATGGATTAAATGAAGAAAATATGTAAGAAAGGAGAAAAAAATAAGGAAGAAGCAGCAAGAAAAGAAGCAAGAAATGAAAAAGGAAACATTGAAGAAAAGTACATGAAAAAAGGAAGCAAAGAGAATGATTGTCACATAAAAAAATACGTCAAAAAATGTCTCAGCCGAAATTATATAAACCACGACTTTGCATTTCAGTTAATTCTGAATTCCATTATTTTTCCATACTAGGACAACATTCAGTTTTGAATTCAGATTTGTCCTTCTTCTTGACTGATTGTCAATCAGAAATAAAGTCTTGCTTACTATTTAACCTATAACTGGAGGAAGAACAGATAGATTTATACCTTTCCCAAATTTAAATGTGCAAAAGTTACGCTAACAAACTCGGCTCGAATTCGAACCCGACGAGTCGTGTTCCCTTTTTTTAGACACTAACCTTTGAAATATCCGTAAATAACGAAGAAAGTGAATGGGGTCAAAAATGGAGGTAGGCTATAAAATAAGCACATGAACAGCCACGTATTATTTTAAAACAAAGAAAAAAAGTGAATTAATGGAGATAAGAAATAGCAAGACGACCTTGAATGGAAAAAGATACAATTAAATAATAAATGAGTTTCAATCAAAAGTAAAGAACAGACAAAAGGCAGCAGCAAGAACAATTAGAAAAAAAAAGAAAGAAAAATTCAATTTCGGTAGTTGTACGCACACATAAAAGAACTGCCCGAGACATAATTTTTTTCAACGTCAGGGGACATATATCTATAGGGATGGGAGAACAGACCGCAAAGGTAATTAAGAAATGTCTTGACAAATCAACAACATACTTTAATACTGATTCTTTATGGCCAAGACATCTGATTGCTGTAAACACGAGACTACTTAGACGTTGTCACGTGACACTCATCCCCAAGAATATAAAAGAGAAAAAAATAGCAAAAAAGAGGAAAACATATTAGCATCGATAATTCAAATTGATTAGAAAAAAAAAGAAAAGAAAAGCGGCCGTCGTATTTTATTTTATATTTCATTATTATTGGTATATGTTTTTTTTTCTATTTCTTTTCCGTTATCTTTACTTAGATATATATCCTTCAAGATTTCTATTTTGTCTGAGGATGAGATTTTATTATATTTTTAAAATTGTTTCTTTCTTGATCGGCGATGGCGTAAAATTCGTTGAGTATTCGGAGAATATGACAAGAAGTAGAGAACTTATAGGAAATACCAATTATCTGATATGACATGTATATAAAAATAGATGTCGACAAACAGAATGACTATAACATTACAAATGATATCTAATAGGAAAAAAGTTCGCTTTTAGTGAGAACATATTTTTTGTACGTGTTTGTAATCATTTTAAATTCAAGATTTCATTGGAAATATACTAGCTTTATTAAGTTTTTTTCCTGATGTACTATCAAATGAGGAATGCCATTAAAAAGAATTTGACTCAGAAAGAAGAGTAAGTAATAACAGGGGAGACAATGTGATCCATTAAGAATATTGTGTACATATTAGTTTAACCACTCAGATAAAAACTATATGCAAAAAAACAAAACAAAACAAAACAAAACAAAAAACATAATTTTTCCCAGAGAAAGAAACACAGAAAATGTCTTGGCCCATTAAGATTCAAACGAGTTTCCTATCCCAGCAAGGATGTCAGATTTAAAGGGATTAATAAGAAAACTTGGATTTCATTGTTTCGATAGACTATCTCTGAATAAACCGAAAAAGTAATATGTGTATCGTACATACTAGAAAGCTGAGGAAACTGTGGTGAATGAAAGCAACAGTTAGAGACAGTTAGTATCTACAGAATAGACGAACAAATAGGCAGGCTTATTTTGGTTTGTTTTACGGCATATCAACCTCAATGGGTATTTAATGACGACAATTTTTTTTTGATGGTAATGATTTTGGTTTGGTTTGTTTTACGGCATATCAACCTCAATAGGTATTTAATACCGACAATTTTTTGCTGGTAATAATTTTGGTTTGGTTTGTTTTACGGCATATCAACCTCAATGGGTATTTAAAGCCGAGAATTCTTTTGCTGGTAATAATTTTGGTTTGGTTTGTTTTATGGCATATCAACCATAATGCATTATTTAGTGCCGACAAAATGTTTATTGCTGGTAATAATTTTGGTTTGGTTTGTTTTACGGCATATCAACCTCAATGGGTTATTTAATAGCTGTTTATATTGCTGGTAATATTTTTTTAAAGTATTCCTGATAACAATTTGTCTTTCTAAAATTTTATGCTGGTAATGATTTTTTACAAGTTTTTTCTGGTATTATTTTTACACTTTCATAATATTTTGACTCCAGTTTCGGGGTTAACTATTTGCCCATAGCTGGGAACCTAACAGGTGCTACCACCTTGGACCAGGGTGGACCTGGGAACACCAACAATTAAGAGGTGGTTCTACGCTCCTCAAAACCTGATCAGAGGCCTTACTGTTGGACGTAGTTTATCGTCTTACCCAGGAGGCGTATGCAGTTTATCGTGATACCCAGGACTGACAAATAGGCAGGAAGCACTCGTAATTTTAAGACAATTAATGTAATATTTGAAAACACGTAATATTATAATGAGACGGATGGAATACTGAAGAGGTTTAATGTCACTTGAAGGAAGATTTAGTAAGTGACTATGTTATTTTAATATAAGTAAATTCCATCGGTTTATAAATATTTGTTTTCCTTTGTCTATCAAAGCTATTGCATATTGATGGGTGACCGTTTCTAAACTTATGCCTTTGTTAAAAAATATCTGGTGGAAGAATTGCAAAATATTTTAAGGAAACATGAGAAAATGGTTAATATATATGAAATAAAGTTAACACCTTCATAAAGAAGAATAACCTCTAAATTGCGCCATGTCTTACGGCTACATCACGTTGAAACACCCGCTGTCTTACGATCAATGAAGTTAAGCGACGTCGACCTTGGTCAGTACCTAGATGGGTGATGCGTTATGAATACTTGGTGCTGTAAACTTGGATGTCCCTGTGCTTTAATGGGTAACGGATCAAAATTGGAAGTCCTAGGGTCGAGTTTCTATTCCAGATGGGTTAGTTATATTCACTTAGCTTTTGCAAATGTACGGACAAAAAACGGTACCACAAATATAACAGAATAATAAGCATATAGAATATATTCCATATCAGCAATATAATGGACATTTGAAGAAGGCCGGAGAGTACTTGGTCGAAAGGTTGTGTATATAACAAATCTATAACTACTGTTTTAACTTTTACTTTACATTTTAAAACATCGTTCTGATGTAATATCGTCTTTCTTTTATCTCCCACTTGGGGATTTCTGCTTCAGCCAGTTTGGTTTTGTTTGTTTTATGGCATATCAATCGCAATTTAATGCCGACAATTTTTATTTCTGGTAATATTTTTTTCCTTCAAAAATGCATAGCTGGGAATCTTTTCATTTTCAAAAAATTATTGAAGGTAATAATTTTTACAAATATATTTCGGGTATTAAATCTATTTTTACACTTATTTTGGGGGTTAACTATTTACCCATAATTGGGACCCTAATAAGTGTTAACACCCCGGTTCAAGGTGGACCTGGAAATAACAGAAATTAAGAGGTGGTTCCACGCTCCTCAATACATCTTGATCAGAGGCCTTGCTGTTGGACGTAGTTTATCGTTTTACCCAGGACGCCTGCTTCAATCAAATATTTAATATTAATAGGGACAGGTTTCCCATGTTTCAATGTGAAATTTCTAAGCCTTATTACACCCTAAGAACTTGCTCACAATGCTTTCTTTTTTTGTTCATACCCAAAGCTGTAAATGAATTTTAATGTGGTACTTTCTTTCTAATTTACATTTCTAGATGCTTATCTGTCCCTGTTGTTCAACTTCAGGTTGGTCTCGCAAACTTTCAGACTAGAAGCTCCCCATATAACGAATCCGTCTTTTATTAACACATATGAGTACTGACCAGGGTTAACTTCAACAAGATCATTATATTCATTTATACTGTCATATGCCTTACAGTATCAATTGTTTTTATATATATATATATATATATATATATATATATATATATATATATATATATATATATATAATTGAACTGGTCAATCGACAAACATTATTTTATAGAAGTTGTTGACGATATCTGAAGTTTCATATATCTATAAGTTAGGAAAATGAATCGGAAAGATCTTTTGTTTGACTTGTTTTACTTTTATGGCTTCTTCGGACTAAAGTGATGTTTATGTTGATGTAACTTTACATTTGGAGGTAGAGAGGACGCTGAAATTTTAATCTTTTAAATTTAAAAAAAATATGTATTTAAGAATATAGTATAGCTAATTTCATTTAGCTTATTTTTGTGATGCCAACGAATACTCGTTGTCACAATCGTTAATTCTCGTTGTAGTAGGGACTTTATAATCGCAGATACAACTATAGTACGCCATTGAACAATGCTGGTATCAGACTCCTTCGAATATCACTCGCACTAATAGTACTTGCTCGATAATACTCGCTCGAAATGTAATCCGTATAGTGATTTGAATAGAGAAATATTATAGTGAATAGGGAATAGCGGACTGTATAGTAATAGAGGATAGAGTAGAAATAGCGATTCGAATAATAATAGAGGATAGACTAGAAATAACGATTAATTCAATAATGGGATCGCTTGTGTTTGCTCACTGGCGATCTATGTTCAAACTCAAGTGTCAGCAGCGAGACTTTATTCCTTTATAACAAGTTCGTTTTTCTTTTGTTTATGGTTTTATGTCTTTAATCGGTATTCCACATTTTGCCATATGTGTCAGTACTTATGGTAAAATTCCAAAGAAGAGTGATTTTATGGTCTGCTATGACTGGTCAAGGTGACAGACATACTATTTTCAGGAAGTAGTACACTTTACTAATATGCATAATACTGGGTGACCGATATAAATCGAGTAACTTCACATCACCGGAACCGTTCTCAGTAACTTTCCAGACAACATCAATATAGTAATCTGGGAACTCTCATCCTTTCTTAGAATTTCAAGTCATCAATCTCAATACAATTTTTTTAGAATAATTCTAAGGAGACCTACGCTCATAGACACAATTCTAAATCTTTACATGTCATAGCTTTCTTAACTGTCGAGTTGGTAAGATTATAGTATTTCTTTAATATCTCAGTGTGTGATCAGCGGGCATAGATACGCGTACGATTTCTTAGTGGTCTTTTTTTTTCACATACTCGATTTATATATCCCAAGTACTTGATTGGATGGGACGATCCGCGTAAATATCGATATCCATAATTGTTTCTGGATAATCAGTACTGACACCATTTGTTTATACAGTCAAATCAAAGATGTTTGCACAGTTTCGAGTGTAGGAACGTTGCCATGTTGCCACGATGTCGTTTATTTTGTTTGAACAAATTCAAACATTCAGTATTTATGGATTTTAATGTCTCGTTTCTTTTGTTGCAAATGCACACTCTTACGTTTTCAATGATTTTTGTTTTGGCAATTTTCGCTATCCTGTCGTAAGTAGTACTGAAACATTTCGATTCTTACTGACTTAACCAAAATATTTTTTCATGTTAATCATTAAAATACTAATGTTCGAAAGAAGCATACTGCTATGAATAATCAAGAGTGGTTTCTCTTTGTTTTGTTACTCTCTTCTTTGAGAGAAATATTTCTTTTTACTGGGCCTATAAAATGACACTATGCGCTAATCTTGTATTCTCAGTTGAATAACGCTTTCTTAAAGCCTACACCTGCGTACTTTTGTCGTTACACATACATTCTGTCTTGTTGCAATTTATGCTTTCTCTTTTCCTCTCGTTTTCCTTCACTACCATCTCTAGGAGGTCCTGTAGTTTCTTTATTGTGCCATCTGCTTAAGTAATATTGTTATGATTGTGGGCGCCAATAATGAATGCTGGTATGACATCTAATTCTCTCAGAATCACCTCACCGTATAGTTTGAATAATTCCAGCGAGAAGATACATACCAAAACAACAAACAGCGCGAATTTTTCCTGACAGTGACAGAGAAAAAGAATAAACTAGCCACCCTCAATGTAGATTAAATTAAGTGTTTAGTTTCAAAATTCTTGAATGTTAGCAGGGTCTACAGACACTTGAAGGTGTTCGGATGGCAAAGTAAGCGACAAGCTTAGATGATAACTATAAAAATAAAGAGAATATTCCAACTATAAAGACGGTTTCATATCGGTTTGTCTACCCTGAACAACTAAAAATTTTGCCGGTGGTAACTACACGATTATGTAAACTATCACTCACCATATCATTTCCATTATGTAATGATTTTTACATTATATATAAAGGAAAATAGTTGATGGGGTACAACGGAAAACAACCGTTCCATATTTTCAATATATATATATTTTGTAATCTCTATTAAATTACTCAGAATTTTCACTGGAGAACGCGCAGTAATTTTATAGAGATTATTAAAGGAAATAGAGATTTTATAGACATTATTAAAGAAATAAAGATTGTATAGAAATTGTTAAAGAAAATAGATTTCAAAGAGGTTATTAAAGAAAATAGAGATTCTATAGAAATTATTAAAGAGGATTCAACAAAATGCAGGTACGTAACGGTTATTGGCACCAAAAATGAAATCTGCGAGGTGTGTTCAAATCCCGACTTTCTCGGTTGCGTTCACTTTCGCATAAATGACTTTATAAAAATCATGATCGATCTTTTTTTTTTCTTTTCAAGCCGTTGGTCAATAGTCTAGACTGAGCTCTCTAAAATTTGGTGGGTGCCAATCTAGGAAAAAAACAAATCTGAAATTAAATATATTGAGAAGCCAACCATGTTTCACCTGATGTGATGGCTATATACATATAAGATAGGGCAGACATCTTTGGAAATACATGATTGCATCTATCTTGAATTCAGATAGTATAAAAAATAAAGTTGTTCGTAAAAGTATATATGTAATATGAAGAATCCGACAGAGGTTATGAATTTTAATCCGACTGAAGGATTTTCCTCTTTACAGTACGAGCTAATAACTTTGGAAAATGCTTGAATCCATATTCCTCCAACTATGCTGTTAAATAGTCGGGAAAACTTACTTTTCTTGCCTTGAGAGGCAATCCGATTAGGAGAACGGCAACCGATTTCAAGTAATATTTTTTAGGTAATGTCCTCCTGCGCTTATTTCGCAGTTAAAAAAACTCCGCGACGATAAAACATGAAGAGTGTTGAGAGAATATTTCATATTTCATGACTTCTCAAAACTGGGAATTATTCTACGCAAGTATTCACTGCTCTACTCGAATCAAATGCGAATATTAGAGTAATTCAAATCTCAAAAGAAATGCCGGGCCATCGGACGTCCAAATCGATTGGAGCGGCAATCATATTTGTTAAAGATCGCAATAAATAAATAAAAATATTTATAGAGGTGAAAAAATTCCGAATCTTTTACATAATTATTTTCCCTCTGATCTGAGATACAATTTAAGGATCAAAATTTATCGGTTAGAAGAGACCAAATATAAAAAAAAAATATTGACACAAAGGCAAGTTTTATACTGATAATTTATGTACCTTTAACAAAACAGGGTCTTTGAAAATTACAGGTACAGAATTGTACATCATTGTAAACAACGCTTTTTTTGTTAAGCAAGTTCACCACAAGCAAGACAATAAATAGACTAAGACACAAGTGTTTACTGGGTGTGGAAGAATTCGAAAACAGGAACATTACTAAGAATAAAAGAGGAGTAATCGGGAGAACAATAGATAACGATTGACATTATATTTATATTTGTGAAGATAAAAGTGGATTGAAAATTATAGAGCCGAAGGAACGTTCCACAGGCGAGATGTGCCAAGAAAAGGAATTGCTAGCATAGAACGTACGGTTACGTGCAGTCACCTTAACTGTAAATTGGTGAGACTTCATTACCAGTTTAGTATTGCGTTTAAACTCGTAAAATCTAGGTACCAAAGCGAAGAGTTCATCCAAACAACTACCATGAAAGTATGTGCAAAAGCACATTAGATACTGAAATCAACGAGACTGTAGTTGGAGGATTGGACAGATTTTTCCTTGTCCTACTTGGAGACATATTAATATTCAACATTAAACCGTATGGAATCGAATTAATACTTGATCGAAATGTAGTAAGCGCATTTTCTACCTATTAAATTTGTGATGGGAGCCTGGTGCGTAATTCTAATCTTGAGGCAACATAGACGACATTGCACGCAAGAGGTAGAGTCAGTGAATACAGTATACTAAGTCAGTCGACCCAGTACTTTCTGAGCGACTGTTCGGTTGTACTCTCTTCCTACGGACGGGAGGAACCCGAAAGAGGCTACGCCGAAGGGCGGAGTCTCCTTCGGGGAGGTAAAACCGGCCCTGAACCCGTTTATACGAGTTCAAAGGGCATATTTTTGGCCGAGCCCACGGGTTCGGAATGCCCACGTTAAAAAGGCCTTGTGCCACATGACACCCTCGTGGGGTGGGTGGGGGTGACTGAATATCGTCAGTGAATACTAAGGCCAGCCTGAGAGATGTCGCGTTGATTGGTCAATATTGTTCATTGGTCTGTATATACTGTATTCCGTATTACGTCAAACTTTCAACATTATCGTGTTTAGGCGAGGCAAAACAGGATGAAAATTTAATGTTTTCTTGGCTCTTCACTATATGAGGGAAGATATGTTGCTGGTATTCAAACCCTATAGGAGTACTTTTCTCATGTACTAAAAGAGGTTTAATAATATACGTTAACGTTACTGTGGTGGCAGGAACTGGGCAGCTTTCATGATGACAGATATGTACATATAGAAGGACTCAGAATTAACCCAACCCTGTGTCATGACGCACCAAAATGTTGAGTCAATTCAATACAGGATGATCGTGATTAATCTCTTCATTTGCAAGTTATGATGCATGGAAACCTGCTGTCCATGTGGATTCCAAACCTGCGGAGACATCTTTCTAATTACACTAAAGAAGATGAATCAATGAAAACAAATTCTAGGATAGTCGTTGCCAGGACTGACCATTTTTTATTTACTGTTCTGCATGTACGCCACTTAATAATACTAAATAAATCCGCCATCATGACGAGGCGAGTCAATACTGAATATAAAGGTAGTATCTGCTTTTTCTTCCTCAGCAAGCCGAGTTGCGAGCGTTCAAGCTCCGCGCTAGAAAATTCTTCATGCACGAGGAATGAATGGTTGGTAGCTTCAAATACCAGCGAGGAGTTGGCGGCGACTGAGCGATCTTTGACCCCGGCCTGTTTGTACGGCACCCAATATTAAATCGATATTATGTCGCAAACTACTACCGTGGGGATTGAGATAAATATTTTCCGTTTATTATTTATAATGGCTTGATTCCGCCATGAAATAAAACTTAAATAAATTACACGCATGTCTGTGGGCGATAATCTGCTTCTTGTCGCTGAAATACTTAAAATGAATGCAACAACGCCTACTTTGAATATTAGAGAATGACGACGGAACAATTACAATGATCCTTTAATAAATAGCTTTCTGTTTGTTTCAACAGGTATTTTAAATAGAGAGGACATATTAGATTGGACTAGATAGATAGATAGATAGATAGATAGATAGATAGATAGATAGATAGATAGGATAGGATAGGACTGGATAGATTAGATTAGTAAATAGATAGGCTAGATTACATTAGATACATTGATTTTACACATACATACACATACGACACACACACACACACACACATATATATATATATATATATATATATATGTGTGTGTGTGTGTGTGAATGCATATTAGTTTAGATTAGATAGATAGATAGATAGATAGATAGATAGATAGATACGATAAGATAGGAGTAGGATAGAATAGGATTGGATATATTACATAGATAAATAGGTATGTTAGATTGTATTAGGTTATATATATATATATATATATATATATATATATATATATATATATATATGAAGAAATATAGTTTTAAGGTGTGCTATATTTATGAGATAAAGTGCTCAATATCAGAGATAGAGCGTATGGAAATATAAATATAAACTCAGGGGCGACAGGCTTTTTCATGCTTGAGGAATCATCAAGCCGACGGGCTGCCTGATGATTGCCTCTAGCATGAAAAAAAAAATGCCTGTCGCCCCTGCGTGCTGACTTCAATGTTCACTTTATATATATATATATATACATATTAGTTTAGACTGGTTTTCGATATAAGGCAATATATATATATATATATATATATATATATATATATATATATATATATATATATATATAAATTAGTTTAGATTGGATACAAATTTATAAAAGAAGAATTTGCGCGTAACGCCCTACAATACCCGGGTTAGTTACTTGGGAATGGTTAATCGGTAGTAGTAATTAAACCCGCTTATAATACTGACAAAGCGCCATAAATATTAAATATCATATATTCTGAGATTGATAATTTGAGGCGCTTAGTCAGTCTATATATAAGACGGCTAAATTAGTACTTTGTATTAACTATTCACAAGTAACTATCCTGACGAGACCCGGGTTGTGCGTTACGCGTGAATTTCTTGTAATCTTTTATAATTGTATTATCCGCTCTACACATTCTATTTTTTGAATTGTGTATTGAGCATTCTTTTTAAACTTTCCGCAATTTGCCTTGGCTCCAGTCCGGCCTACCATTTTTCTTTTTACTCCCAGATTAGATAGGTAAATAGATACATTAGATTAGATACATAGATAGATAGTTAGATCTTATATCCACATATTATTCAATATTAGATAGATAGATAGATAGATAGATAGATAGATAGATAGATAGATAGATTTTTATATACATAGATTAGATAAATTGATTTTATATTCCTGTATTAGATTAGATTAGATAGACACATACATAGCTAGATAGATATATTTTATATACATAGATTAGATTAGATAGATAGGTAGATTTTATACTCCTATATGAGATTAAACTAGATAGATAGATAGATAGATAGATAGATAGATAGTTTTTTATATACATAGATTAGATTAGATTAGATTAGATAGATAGATAGATAGATAGATAGATAGATAGATAGATAGATAGATAGATAGATAGATAGATAGATTTTATATCCACAGATTAGATAGATAGATGGATTTTATATTCTTATATTGGATTACATTAGATAGATAGATAGATAGATAGATAGATAGATAGATAGATAGATAGATAGATTTGTGCATATAGCGAATTTCACAAAATAATATTTCATTCGACAGCCGCTGTTTCCCTGACATAAATAATGCAAGTCAAGTATAATCCAGTAAACGCTTTCGAATGTGCATGCAATGAACATTCATCGAGTTCGAATAATTGCATTTAAACAGTCCTGACTAGCTGTTCGGTGCATCTAAAAGGTAAGATAAACAGACTAAACGAGGTTGATGGCGAACGAATGCCATTTTCCAACGGTTGACGGCCCCAACGAAAGCCTGCCGCACGTTAGCTGGTGACTCTGAAAGAAGTGATAATCGGTTTAACGGCACGAGCAAGTCGCGTGTTAACTTTGTTTACCACCGTCAGCGACTGCGGAGACGTTATCTGCGAAACCACAATGGCGTAGAGTCTATGCTGGAATACGATGCTATTAGGAGCAAGATGGAGGAATTTTTCTCATCTAGCTCGGTGTAAATCCACTGAAAAATTAGTGTTGACAATTCATCCTGCCTTAAAATGTGTGTGTAATGATTGCTTGTGATATATGATGGGGGAAAAAGCTATTTTCCTTAAACAAATCATAAAATTCGAGGTGAAAAAGACATAGATAATGGCTTAGCCAGTCTAGAATAACACCAGAAATACAGAACGTAATTGTTTAAAGTGAAATGATTACACCTTTATGATTTAAAACTTACATTCACATTTGATAGCTTAATTCGTTAGAAATAGGAATTTTGGGTTTCACAGTTCCAGACTGGATCTTCTATGTTCCGCCTCCAGTCACGACATAAGCGATCGTGACTATCTACAACTTCCTATCTCGTGTCACTTTAAGCAGTTTGTTGTCTTTTCTACGCCCCGCTCCTGTTCCATCATCCATTCACACAAACTCAGATAAGAGGCTCAAAGACTTCCCTACCATCTCTCTTGCCCTGAATACGCCCTGTGACGGTTACGTTTGCCAAGCCCTCTTTCCTCATTATGTCTCCAAGGAATTTCAACCGTCTTTTCCTGGTTCTGAGTATAAATGTTCGTTCTCTTGCCATTTTTAGTCCCGTCCATGGAATTCTCCGTATAGCTATATTTATGCTACGTCTTCTGGTTTCCTAATCCATGAGGCAGTTGTCCAACAATCACTGTCATATGAGAAAATGAATATCACTCACCAATGAAATACTCTTTTCTTTGTTTAGATTGTGAAAGGCTTATTTTGTTCAGATCACGATGCCATTCTCTGTTAAAACGCTTCCCAGTAAATATTAAATTTCCGATTATTAAATGTAATCATTTACTGAGATGATTTTTCCTGTTTTTTTTTTTCTGTCTGGCTGCTGTTGGCAAGACTTCATGCAAAGAATAAAATATAAATCCATTATATCCATATAAGCCTACAAAATAATATTTTAACTTTTTTAATGATAGACGTAGGGTATCTTTGCTCTCAATAGCTTCTATTTCTTTAGATCTTTTTTTATTTTTTATTACAAGCAAGGCAATAAAGCCACTACGCCACAAGGTGTTACTGAGTGTGAAAGAATAAGAAAAACAAAACATTATTAAAGAGCGAGACAATAAAAAGTGAGGTATCAAGATGACTTTAGATAACGATTGACACGGCATTTAAATTTTTGAAAATCAAATTTGGCATGGAAGCTAAAAGCCGGAAGAGTTTTCCACAGGCGAGAATAGCGAGAAAAGAAACGTTTGGCAAAGAAATTGTAAAACGAGGAGACCAGATACTGTGTTTAAACGAGTAAAATTCATCAGAGCAATTACATTGAACGTACTTAAAGAAAAAAAAAGGAACCTACATTATGGTGGTGGGAAGTTGATTGAATGCTAGCAATAACATTAATAAGATTCTTCTTTGGATTTTATCAAGAATCATACTTATTATAAGACCCAGGCTGTGTGTGTGTGTCTGTTCGTTTATATATTGGATCGGATTTCCTACATTTTTCAACCGATTTCAATAAAACTTCACAGAACTACGTAAAATTACCTTGCGGTGGTTCTGACAGCGCCAAAAATTGGAAAAACAATTATTTTTGCACGAAATCAATTTGAAAACACGAAAGAGGCATTGCTGTCGCGAAAATGAAAGGGGAACAACTCATATCAAGTTATACTTATTATAAAACCCAGGTTGTTTGTGTGTGTGTGTGTGTGTGTTCGTTTATATATGGGATCGGATTTCCTACATTTTTCAACTGATTTCAACAAAACTTCACTTTTTTTTGGCAGGTAGTGTTTCTTATTTTCTTGCACACTTTTTTCTTTATTTTTACATTCAGAATGCTTTAAAAATTCCATTTACAAGACAATTGTGTATAATAAAATTCTATTCAATCGGTAGAGACTCATAACGATTGAAAACAATGTTTTTATTTGACTTTGGGTTTGACCAATTCGTAAAAAAAAAACAAATAAAAAACTAATTAAGATATGCGTGTTCGTCAACCTTAAACAATAAGCTTTGTCAATTTTATTTTTCAGTCTTTATGATGGTCGATACTTGATCTATCTCTTACTGTTACATCCCCGGGCAACGCCGGGTTCTACTGCTAGTCTTTAAATATGTAGCAGGAGCGCCAAACTATATGTGGCAGCAATATTAGTATCATGGACGAATGGTAACCCTATATATGTAAGGTAGATTTTGGAGATAAAAATTGGCTAGGACGACACAGTGAACTAACTTTCCTAGCATCAGACCTAGCAGTTGATTCAATATAATCTTTCTACATCATGTCAGCAGAAAACGTTAGCCGGAGAAAGTGCAACGAGTCAGTGTCCTCGGGTTTAGCCACCAGTCATGCTGATGGAAAGCATTAAGGCGTCTCTCTGATGATTAACAGAAAGCAGAGCAGTACATTATTTGAATAGATAATGAAATGATTTCTCGATGCTATCTCTAGCAATTGGAATTTAGTAGTTTTCTATTTCTAGACTGGTTTGGTCGTGGGGATACGAAATTGATTCACGCTCTTGATAAGGCTATTAATGAAAAAAAAATAATGAAACTAGACCAGAATTTGAACAGGATGTAAGCTAGGGTGTGCGAGTGGTGTAATAGATAACAGGTCGGAATTGTTAGTCGGAGAGCAAGTTGGGTTTGTTATATTCATTTACACGCAAATATCCTTGGGAAAGATATGAATCCAACTCTTTTCCCCAGCTACGGGTTAATTAGTACTTCTATCGCTATAAACATTAATATCTAAAAAAAAAAAAAAATAAATAAAATAAAATTGTGTACAAAATATTTGGATTTAGGCATTACATAACCCAGATAGATTAACATGCCGCTAAAGAAAAACAAAGAAAACACCCTATTTAACAAATAGGATATTGTCAAGTATTCAATGTCATGTACAGAATGCGAGGCGTAAATTGTCACCATTTTATATTTTTAATTTCGCGCATGCGCGTTGTTTTTGATTTTGCTAACCGCACAGTATAGTAAGATCAGTTGGGCAACGTCTTTGAGAAAAAGAGCGCCATGACGCAATTCAATACACCAGAAATTTGTAAACAGCATGGTGTACTGTTTGGCATTCGCGCCGGAAGCTCCAATACGAACATTTCAGAGTGTTTGGGTGTCAATCTGAGGACAGTGCAGAGGATTCGGAAAGAGTCGAGGAGTCTAATGGTGATTACAAAGGTGTTTGGAGTGATCACTAGTTATGGTGACGTTATGCCTCCATTCTTTTTTCCCCACAGGGCCTCAGAATCAACACGGAGACATATATCAATTGTCTTGAGGAAGTAATGCTTCCCTGGGTGGCTGCTGGAAGATCCTATGTCTGGCAACAGGATTCTGCAACATGACCAACAAGCAGGAGAAGACAGTCATTTCTGTCAGACAATTTCTCCTGCAAAATCACTTCTTATATCTGGTTACCTACTCCCAAGACCGCAAAACCTTGATTATTATGTATCTAGCGCAGCTGAGGGAGACCCCGACAAAACTCACGGTAAGACCAATGATGAACTGAAGGCAAGGATTATGGCAGCCTTCACCAGCTTAAAAAAAGGTCCAGAAAAAATGCAGGAAATTCCGAAGTTGAAGTCAATGGCGATTTCATTGAGTAAATTTTCTCTTGACATTCTCGCCGGAAGGTTCAATACAATTTCAGAGTGTTTTTGGTGTCAATCGGAAGATAGTACACAGGATTCGGAAAGAGTTGGACGAGTCCAATGGTGTTTACGAAGATACAGCAGTTCGGAAAACACACCCTGTCCGTTTTGATAAGAAAATAATTTTGGAATTTGTTGGTGATGGCCTCAGAGTCAACTCCGAAGACTAAATCAAGTGACTTAAGGAGGTAGTGATGCCCTGGATGAAGTGGGAGGCTGCTGGAAAACTCCATGTCTGCCAACAGGACTCTGCACCATGCCGCACAAGCATTAGAACGATGTCATGCAATGTCTGCAAATACCCAGACTGCAACCCCCTTGATTATCATGTGTAAGGCCCAGTTATGCGACAGACCGACAAAACTTGTAACACAAAAGATGATCTGAATGTAAGGATTATGACGGCATTAACCAACTTAGATATTTTTGTGTAATTTTCATAAATATATCTGTTAAAACGAGATATCATTGTTAATTTCCTTTTTGCGTAATTTAGACGACAATTTATCCATCGCATCCTGATCCCTATTAAAATGAGATGTCAGTATTATCTTCGTTTTTGCGTAATTTAGACGACAATTTATCGATTGCACCCTTATATCTGTTAAAGTGAGATGTCAGTATTATTTTCGTTTTTGCGTAATTTAGACGACAATTTATCCATCGCACCGTATCAGTTCAGCAATCTTTTCTTTGTATCTCTGAGATATTTCCTGTTTCTCAATACATTTTAGCATTCTGAAAGCATCTTTTGCTCTTCCACTGAGTCTTCGGTTGTCTGTGTCACGTTTTCCGTCATTTGTTTAAAAGGTTTCCTAGATAGTTAATTTTCTGTCTTTTTTTTTTTTTTTCACATCTCTAATTTGCAATTCTGTTATCTCACAAGGGAATACGCTTTCCTTACAATTTATGGTTATTCCTTCCTTTCCAATTATCTTTACTAGCTTTTCTAGGAGTTACTGCAGTTTTTTTTCTGTCTGCCACCAATATGGTGTCCTCTACGTATCTTATGTTGTTAAAACTGTGTCCTCCACTAATACATCCAAATAGGACTACGAGGCCTCTTAAGATCTCTTAGCTGCAAAGGTTTTTAATAATAAAGAATAACCATTTTCCGTGATTAACAGCGAGTTTAGACAGTGGCATGAGAAAAAACGATGCCAGAGATTGAAGAATGTGTTAAGCCAAAAGTCTGAGAAAGGCAGAGAATTCGATAAGAAAACAGATTCCTGTTTCCCCCATTAAATGTGCCGGCTTATTCTTACATCATTCCCAAATAAATACATTAGTTCTAACAATTTTGGTAAATATATAATTTTCAGATGAGAATGTAGCAACATTCGAAAGTACTCGGAAAAAATAATATAAAATAAATATAAACTTTAGTAAATTTACCAATAACATAAAATAAGGACACATAGCACAGTGGATAAAGGTTTTAGTTAGATCCAGCGACAGGACCCAAAGAGTGTGAGTTCAATACCCTGTTAAGGCAGTGGAGAACTTGGAGAGGGGAATTAACAGGAGATATCTGATAACTGACATCCATTAGACATGGCACGTGGAACTAGAACACTCCAACCCAGTGTGAGCGAAATAATGGGTTCGGTTCGACATTCCAGTCAACTGAAGAAGGCCGGAGGTTACAACGGCCGAAACGTTGTGATAAATATGGGGACAAAGATGAGCACAATTGTCCGAATAATGTAAAGAGTGAATATAAAATAACTAATTCGTAAATTTGAAAAAAAAATTAATAAAAATGTTAAGACAGAACTTTTCGATGTTGTTTAACATTTTTGAAAGATTTATTGCTGACAAAATACATCTTAATTAACTTATATATATTTTTATGCGCCACAGAGATCCTTCCCTGCCCTCCATTAGAATGTCTGACGCTCAACTTCTCGAGAGCACTTCTCTGCGTCTGCTCGGTCTCACGTTGACTGCTGACCTGAGATGGAACAAATACATTGAATCAATTGCTTCGTCCACTGCAAGGAAAGTTGGCTCCCTGTGCCGCGCCAGGAAATTGTTCTTCCCGGAATCGATCCTCCAGATCTACAAATCAACAATTCGACCTTGCATTGAGCATTGCTGCCATATATGGTCTGGAGCCCCTTCTGGTTGCCTCGGGGTTCTTGATAAGCTCTAGAGGCGGATATGCAATATAATTGGCGCTGTTCTGGCATCTCGTCTACAGTCACTCTCTCACAGACGCGCCGTCGCCTCTCTCTGTCTTTTTTACAAATACTTTCATGGCAATTGCTCCGGGGAGCTGCATTCACTGGTTCCCAGACTTCATGAATTCAAGCGGCCTACGAGGCTGACATCCCGCTCTCACCCTTTCACTGTCGAAACTTCTAAATGTAGCCGTCTCTTCTATTCCAATAGCTTCAAGTCTCGCACCTCTTGCCTGTGGAACTCCCTTCTTTATTCTAGTTTCCCTGATAACTATAATCTCCAGCTATTCAAGTGTAATGTCAATCGACATCTCCAGTTACCTTGATCTATCCACTATCCTTCTCCTCATCTTTTCCTCTATCACTCCTATTTGATTTTGCTCCAAATTTTCTGTAACCCCTCGCGTCCTAGTGGCTTCCAGCCTTGCTTGGGATGAAACCCTTAATATATATATATATATATATATATATATATATATATATATATTTATGTGTTTGTGTGTGTGTGTGTGTGTGTGTGTGTGTGTGTGTGTGTGTGTGTGTGTGTGTGTGTGTGTGGTGGAAGCAAGTATGGATCAAAAATCCGACAAAGATAGAATGAAAAAAATAGTCAAAAGACACAGAATTCAAATTGCTGGAACTTTCTCCTCCAACACATTAAAAAAAAATTGATGAAGCTTAAATAGAAACAAAACTTGTTAAATTTATAAACGTTTTTTTTTTGTCTGCTTATTCCTTATTCTATCAAACAAACACACACAACAAAAAGAAGCACGCATTATTATTACTTCTCATCAACACAGACAATTGCCTCCAACTTGGATAGATGTATTTTTTGCAAGTATTCGCCGAAAGCAATCGGACAGCAAACTTATGAACAACTTCTTCACACACTCAGTCGTAAGAGAAAGAAAAAAAAAACAATTGTAATCGAATCAGGAAAAACAAAGTTAAATCGTCACATGAAGATATTGTTATATTAACTGAAACATATACAAACAAGCAAGCACACATACACACACATGAACAAGCATGCACACACACACACACACACGAACAAGCACGCACACACTCACGTGTATATATATATATTAGGTTGGTGCAAAAATAATGACGTAATAATGTCGTTTTTTGACGTTAAAAAATACGTTAAAAAACGACATTATTACGTTGCACCAACACAATACATACATATATACAAAGAGATGTTTTTATAAACGAATATTTCGCTATTTTATATATACATTTGTATACATATGGGGACATGTATATGGTGGATTAAATTAAATTTAAATTGGTATATTTTCACATATGTGAGACACCATGTTTATGTTGAGTTCGCAAAGCATTTGCTCTCTATCCAGTCTGGCCACTGCTTTAACACTGGAACGCGATGTGCATAGTAATAAGTTGATGCAAAAGTTCTCAGTGTCATAAAAAAAAACACTTCGAAGAATTCTTCTGTGGTTGCAAACGCCCTTTCAATTATTACATGCTGGACCTGGTTGCCTTTATAATAAATACTGACAATCATCTACCATATTGTTAATGTTTGCTTAGAAAATTACATATATGGAAACTTATATGATATGTTGCTCAATATAGATGTAAGTACACGGTTAAAATGTTACAAACGTCGGTGAGTTAGTACTACGCTTGTATAATTAAATCTAACATGTAATGTATATATTTTGAGATGAGGTACACTCATTTATGCCTAGATGTATACGCATATCTTTACATACATAAACGTAGAGAGGTGAATGTATTACAACATATATTATTCTATACTATAGTAATATTATTTATATATAAATGCTAAAACGAACTTTGGAATATTTCAATAAAAGACATTCATGAATTAGTAAAAGGAAGTCTTGTTTCGCAATGTCATCTCGCGAGATTGTCCATAATGCACTCATATTCCAGAACAGAGTGCATTTACAAAGATTAATTCATCAGGATGAATGGAAATAAACATTTACATACAAAAAAATAATGAAAAAATTGTAATAAATAACAAAGAGAACAAAAATTAGTGGAACACAAAATCTATGACGAAATTCAACAATATTACCATACTGGACATTTAAAAACTATATTGATTTTTAAATTGGCATATTTTTCAGAATACTTTTCTTCACTGGAAGCCTGTTTAACTTTAACTAATGTTTGATTATGTGATTCTTTTTATAGTTTCATATCTGGAAGTATTTAAGTAACAAAATGTAGGCTTAATGTTAAGGGAAAAAACAACCGGAAGAAATATTAAAGTATTGAAATATTACATTATCTATAATGCGGACAGAATGGACGAGACATAGAGAGCTATGGTAAAACAAGACAAAAGTGCGTCGATAGTAAAATGCTTTTAGCATTCTATTGTTAAGTGAAAATGATTACATTATGTAAATTTGTCTTTAAGAAATACGACTAAACATTTTCTACAATAGCGATTCATTGAAGCTTTTTTCGGTAAATCTGTACACTAATACTCAAGAGACAGATTTTTCTGTTATTAATGTTCACTTAATGTAATAAACAATAAAATTGGAACTTCTCACAATTTCATATCACAAATCCAGAAAACACACACACACTCACCCCCCCCACACATATATATATATATATATATATATATATATATATATATATATAAATGATGAAAATATAAGTCTTAAGATGTGCTATATTTATGGGATAAAGTCCTCAATATCAGAGATAGAGCGTGTGTAAATATAAAAGTGAACATAGAAGTCACTTCTCGCCTGTGATGCTGCCTCTCAGTTTCCATCGAACAATCGAGAATGTACAAATTTTCACAACTCGGTAAATTTCATTTAACTTCTTTATGTTGAATTACGCTTTTATCGAATGCTATGGTCGTCTGGTCTAAAACAAGACAAATTAGTCGACAGTTTCCCCCCAAAAAAGGGGGACTACGATCACAGCCTGCCGATGTGCACATTTTTATTAACTGTCTAGAACGAGGAGGCCGATAGACGTATTTCGCACTGCTTAGAATAAATGCAAAAATACAGGGCGTCTATTCAAATACGTGTATCCACAAAAATAAAAAATAAACTTAGATGTAAGCCGGAAATTTAGATGCTAGCATTTTTTTCTTTTCTGTTTATGCTATGAATTGAATCATTGATTGTTCTTCCTTGGTTTGAGAGGTGAGAGCGGTGCATTCAAAACCCAGTATATTTAAGTTAATAACCCAGGCTTCAAATAACTTGGGAGATTAATTTTGAAAATGTATTTTAATCGGGTCAGTACATTAACTGATAAATTCAGCAGCTTCCTTTGCAGCAGCGAACTGATCTACAATGCCAATTGATTCGATGGCTATTCAATATCATCTGCTTGAACGGCTTCGAGTTCAAACAGTCAGAAATTATTTTCGCCAGAGAAAATAAGAAAGACAAGATTGTCAATGACCCGACGGTCGGTAGCACATTTAAGTTCATTCATAATCTATAAAATATTATGGTCAGAAATTCTACAGAGGTTACTAAAGAAACATACATATAATGACTAAAGTAAATTGAAAGTAAACAGAGGGCATGATTGCCATAAAAAATGAAGAGCCCAACATAAGAATTATCAATCATGTACAATGATTTAAATATCTGTGAAGTATTTAAACAAGACGAAAATGACACACCGATATCCGAAGGCACATTTCTCTCTCTCTCTCTCTCTCCCTCTCTCTCTCTCTCTCTCAGACTAGATGCCACTGAAGGCTATATAGAACAGTCTACTATGCTATTCAGCACATAACAGTCTGGAGAAGGGGATGGATTAATATCTTTCTCGTGGGTATTAATATGAAAAGTGGGGGAACAGTCCATGTTTGATTTGGCACTCAGTCCGTCCATTGCACGCCAATAACCTTTAAACTACTCGAGCATCGCTACCTTAGCCAAGTGAAAATATATATATATATATATATATATATATATATATATATATATATATATATATATATATATTCATAACATTATAAAGGTATGTCATAACTGCATTGGTCCGTCCTGGTTATGACGATAAACTGCATCCAGTCCTGGGTATGACGATAAACTGCATCCGTTGCTATCCTTGGTATGACGATAAACAACATCCGTGTCCTTGGTATGGCGATAAACTGCATCCGTGTCCTGGGTATGGCGATAAACTGCATCCGTGTCCTGGGTATGGCGATTATCTACAACCGCGTCCTGGGTAAGACGATAAACTACACTCGACAGCAAGGCCTCTGATCAGGAGGTTTTGAGGAGCATGGAACCATCTCTTAATTTCTGGTATTCCCAACTCCACCCTGGCCCGCTGTGGTAGCACTTTTCAAGGTCACAGCTATGAGCAAAAAGTTAACCCCACAAAAGGGGTCAAAACACTATGAAAATATAAAGAATGTTATAATACAAGCGATACTTCTTTGGAAATAAATTATTACCAGGTGATAATTTTTTGAAAGAAAAATATTACCAGCAATACATTTTTGAAAAAAATTGTTACCAGCAATAAAAATCTTGCCGGCATTAAATAACCCATTCTGGTTGAGAAACCGTAAAACAAACCAAACCAAACCAAACCAACACTTTTAGTAAGTCAGAACAAACACTTATAAAGTACATACTGAGCTATAGTTTGATCAATCAATTTTGAAGAAAAATATATCCAGCAATACATTTTTGAAGTAGAAATATTACCAGCAATACTTTTTAAATAATAAATATTACCAGCAATACCTCATAAAAAACATTACCAGCAATAAAAATCTTGTTGGCATTAACTAACCCATTGGGCTTGATATGTCTAAACCAAACCAAACCAAACTGCATTGGTTGAATTCATCAACAGGTACCATCAAGTTATATTTAAGACGCTGATAATTTCTCACTTCAGGTAAATGCTCCGAACATATAATTGTGCCACACTTGAATTAAATGAATACATATATTAAATACGGAAATTCATCAAATGATAGGTTGAACTAGGGATATTTTATTTAACAGGGTAAAATTCTGATGAAAGGTAATATGGAATTGTTAACACGAGTCAAATTCCTAAATAACCTTGTAACATCGAGCCATTAGTAGGCTATATAAATGTCATTCGTAGCGTACAGCTCATTGAGAAATACCTAAAGACATTTATATCCAACCTTTGTTGTGAGATCAATGACTAAAAGGGGGTTGAAAGGAATAAATCCATTCGGAATTAAATAAAACCCTCACTCAACAGGTTATTTAAAATGTATTGAAAGAATTTTGTTTTTCAAAAATGTATTACTGGTAATACTTTTCTTTTCAAAAAAGTATTACTGGTAATAGTTTTCTTTTCAAAAATGTATTGCTGGTAATACAGTATAGTATACATTATAAGATTACAAAAGAATGGATTGGATCAGTGTGTTGTGCCAGATAATTCTTCTCATCAAAATCCTTCTCCTACATATATAAATCTAGCATTTGCCTGTGCATTGAAACATCTAGTTAGAGAGAGCGAGAGAGAAAATTAAAAAAAAACTTATTTGAAAACTGCATGTGCCTTCGGAAATTAGTCCTTTTATGTAAGTTACTTTAGTAACATCTGTAGGAGTTCTGACCATAATATTTTATAGATTATGAATGAACTTAAATATATTACCGTTTAAATACTTTATAGATTAACAGGATTTCAACACAACAGCAACTAAAATGTATAGCATATTTCCCTGCCATCAACATGCCCGATGCTTAACTCCAGAACAACAACATTTTGTGTAAATTTTGGGTTCACGTTTTCCACTGACATAAAAAGGATTTATTATATTGACTCACTTTTTTTGATCCACTGCTAGGAAAGATAGATCAATGTGTCGTTCCAGATAATTCTTTTCGTCAGAATCCTTCTTGTACATATATAAATGTAGTATTTTTCCCGTGCACTGAAGCGTCTTGTGTATTATTATAAAGTACCCTCGCGTCATAGGTATGATTATAAACTACATCCGACAGGGGTTTTTAAAGAGATTGGGAGAACCCTTTAATTGCTGGTGTTCCCGGGTCTACCCTGACCCGGGGTGGTGACACCTGTTGGGGTCCCAGCTATGGGTAAATAGTTAAGCCTCAGGCTGAGGCCAAAACACCGTGAAAGCATAAAAATCGGTTTTAATACCAGCAATACATCTTTTGGTAAAAAAAATATTACCAGCAATACTTTTTTGAAAAGAAAAGTATTACCAGAAATACATTTATGAAAAACAAAATTCTTTCAATACAAAGAATAATATTACCAGCAATGCATTTTGAAAAAAAAAAATATATATATATATATATATATATATATATATATATATATATATATATATATATATATATATATATATATTAGTTCCAATAAAAATCTTGTCGGTGATAAATAACCCATTGAGTTTGATATGCCGTAGAACAAAATAAGCCCAAACAAACCAAAACCTGCATTGCATACTGATACAATATCTGATTTGATTCTTTGGCTATATATCTTGAGATTCTTAACAAAATTCAAAGAATGGTGTGTAATATAATGGATTAAGTGCTACAAGAGATCGAAGGTTTTGTTGAGCTATGATCGCCTATGTCCTGAAGTTACGCGGCATATACAAGAAGAAATCTCAACAAATTAACGATTTTCCCTTTTTTATATGTGTATATAAATTACTCAATTATTGTGGGAAATAGGCACTTCTAAGGCATAGTAATACAGTTAGTGAACGGGGTGGGTGGTAATGTTGACCGGAACAGAAAATGGGGTTGATGTGCAGAGTGAAAATATCACTCTCATTTGATGCGTTCATTTCGTATTAAATTACATGAATATGGTTTGAATCCGTCGCTTCTCCCGCCCACCAGTTATGAGTTAAATATCAGGATAGACATGTCTTTGTAAGCTTGGATGATAACCAATCTAGGAGAAGGTCTGCTCTGAATCTAAAATCCTGTAGAAGGCAACGGAAAATCACTCCAATATCATTTCTAATAAGGTGCATCAATACATAGGTAATATTTAAAAAAAAAATCTTTGGAGAGGCATGATCGCTTGAAGTCCTGAAGAAAGATGGCATGCAAACAAAAAAATAAGAAACTAACTATTGGGTTGGTGCATAATTATCAGGCGTTTTTTAAATAATATTTATTATGAAAAAAGAAACAGCAATGCAACAAAATAACATTTTTAAATGATTATTCCGGCAGGTATTTTTATAATCTGAAAATAATATTTTTATTTAAAAAGTAAAAAAATAACAAACAGCAATTTTTATTAATAAATAACTCGCCTAGAAAAACGCCTAATAATTATGCACCAACTCAATATAAGGGACCGGTGGAAATCATTAAAAGTATTATGCATTGATTCAAAACACGTGCACATGTGTGTCTGTATCTCGACGTATATAGATAGATTCTTGAAGATAAAAGAGAATATTTTATGTTGCATGCAGTTATATAATTCATGTCTGGCACATATATATTTAAAAAAAAAATATATGAATTTGTAAAGTTAAGTTCCAAATTAATTCAATAAACTATTAATTGTTTGGTGCAAGCATATATATAAAACCGATACCCTTAACCCTAGAACACTAACCATCAATTAAAGTTACACCACTACTAACCATGGGTATATCATTTTGAAAATATCAAAAAAATATTAAATTTAAATCTTTATTTGAAATATTTTACATGCAGGCACTTCAAACTTTGTACTTTGAGTTAACATTAATAGGAACTGAAAAACATTATTTAATTAAAAAAATCAGGTACTGAAAATTGTATTTAAAAATAGGAAAATTTGCGCTGGGTACTATATACCCATGGTTAGTGTTCTAGGGTTAAGAAAGATCTTATTTTGAACGTATGTTTTTGATAAATATTTATTCCCTCATGATATGGTCGATATGCGAGTTATTGAATTCTATTTAAAACCGGCTCATTTTATATCAGAGCTTTCATTGACTGATTTGCTTTTTTACGGATTATCAATTTTCTGTAGGTTATTTAAGTTCAGAAAACATTTTTAGATTGTTATATTTAACAGTTCCCCCCACAAGGAATGTATGTGACACAAGGCCGAGTTTAACGTGGGTTTCTCCGAGCCTGTACGCTTGGCCAAAAATATTCCCTTTGAACATGACTAAACAGGTTCAGCGATTGTCTACCTCCCCGGATGAAACTTTGTTCTGCGGCAAAGCTTCCTCCGAGTTCCTCTCTGCCTCGGCAGAGAGTTTGATAGAAATGAACAGTCTGGTCGACTTTAACAACATCCCCCAAGATGGTGTATGTGGCAGAAAGAGCGGTTTATTGTGGGTATTCCGAGCCCGCAGGATCGACCACAAATATTCCTTTGAACCCGCATCAACGGGTTCAGGGCCTGTTACCTCCCTGGACGAAACTTTGCTCTGCAGCAAAGCTTCGTCCGAAGTTCCTCTCAGCCGAGGCAGAGAGTTCGACAGTTGAACAATCTGTGCGACTGTTATATTTAACAACCCCACCCACACGAGTTAAGGTGAGATAGTTTATGTCACACAATGCAAATATGATATTTTGATTACTGAGAAAAGCTGGGATGAAATGTTTCTTTTAGAGATAGAAAAAATATCCGTGGGTAAAAATAATCCCGTAGAACCCCCATAAGCGGTTCCGAGTCTATCTACATCCCCGGTCGAAAATTTGCCCTTCGGCAAACCCTTGTCCGAGTTCCTCTCTGCCGAGGCAGAGAGTTCGACAGTTTGAACAATCTATTCGAGTGTTATATTTAACAGTCCCCCCCCCACAAGGAATGTATGTGGCACAAGGCCGAGTTTAACGTGGGTTTCTCCGAGCCCGTACGCTCGGCCAAAAATATTCCCTTTGAACCCGCCTAGACGGGTTCAGCGATTGTCTACCTCCCCGGATGAAACTTTGCTCTGCGGCAAAGTTTCGTCCGAGTTCCTCTCTCCCTCGGCAGAGAGTTTGACAGTTGAACAATCAGTGCGACTATTTCCAACTTTTTTAGATGGTAAGATTTTTTTTGGGGGGGGAGATAATAATTTTATTGGTATAAGTCCTACCACTTAACTCATACATGAAGGAGAACAGGTGAATTCATACCTTCCCCAGGGGTATTTGCGCGTCACTGTATATAATAAACTCATCTGGTATTGATACTCGTCTCCTCGGTTCCCAATTTCAAAGCCTCATCAATTGCACCACTCGCACATCCAAGCTTTTAGAAACAATTATTCCCAAACGTCAAAGATAGTATTTATTATAAACGGCAGTATGTTCATACATTCCGAAGGTTAATTATTGTGATCACGGATTTTAGCGATATGGAAATGAATTAAACAATAATCAAGGTTTTTAATGTTTTTAGATGAGTAATTATCATTATTTTTATTTTTTCATTCGAACTAATGTTACTGGTAATATTAGCCGATTCCTTATAAGGAAACATTCAGCATTCTTTCACAGAAAAAGCCATTGCTACCGGCGGTTAATATTTATAAAATCTTTCTATCTCTATCTATAAAAGGCAGGATGTGCGTGCGTGCGTGCGTGTGTGTGTGTGTGTGTGTGTGACGAATGCACGGCCGCAATTTTCGACGGATTTGCACCAACATTTACATGAACATGCTCCAAGTTAGCGGTAAGACCGACTTTGCATTTCCCAACTCCCATCGATAGTGGAAATAATCGATTTTTTCATGCTTCTACGGCAGTTTTCATGTAGTTTGCGGCCATTTTCTACTGGACAGATTAAGAGCGAATAGCTGGCTGCCATGAATAGGCTGGAAGGTTCTATTGTCAAGCGTAAGAGCCAACAGCTGACTGACACGAATGTTAACTAGCATGCAAAAAAAATGGATAGCTGCATTCGTCGCAAGTGGGAAAAATTTAAATCTGCATGACATTTTACTCCAATTGTCTCATTCGCTTGCTTGAACTCAACGTTGATTCTGATTCCGCAGAACTGGGTTGGGTGTGAAAAAGTATTTGTTGTTAACACTTTTTTTTTTAATTCGGTCTTTCCAGTTACGAGTCCTTTTTTAAAGCTGATCGTTTTGTGTTCATTTTGTTTAGTTCTTTTTTTGTAACAGATTTAATGTTTAGCATAGAGCTTAGAAAAAATTCGCAGTGTGAGATAGGCAAGAAGTAAGGCATATAGCAACATCAGCACGGCAGGGGGTACTCCTTTAAAGGCAAGGAAGGGCAAAAATATTTTAAGTCAAGTGATAGAGATTGCTGTATGAGTCTTACGATTGTTGAATCAAGCACGGGCAACGCCGGGCCATGCTGCTAGTTAAAACATAAAAGGTAAATATGCTTCTCTAGCCTAATATCCGTTATCACATTTTCCTGTAAGGAAGAGAGTTTCCGTCCTAACCATTTGTTTCAAGTTCTTTGTTACATCATTTTGATTATGTCATTATTTTCTTTTCGAGTTAGAAGTGGTAACCATCTTAGTTGTTCCTGCTGTTGAAAATCATTACACAATGCGTTTTTTTTTGTTCTTTGGTGCAGTTATCTGCTAATGCTTCTGTATTGCCAGTTGACGAGGTTCAAAGAAGATATGGTCCTCTCTAAGAAATAGTAAGTTCATTCGCTTAAAGTCATTTTTAATCATTGATCTGATAAAGCGTAGCATAAAAGCTTGTAGATTATATATTTCTGTTTGACTCCATTTATGGTATCTGTATAAAAGTCTCGATCTAACGAGGCTATTTTACAATACAACTCAAGTTTTCGTTGTGTAGCAACTTACAGTGTTGAAAGAAAACTCCACCTAACACAGCCTATTTTATGTTCAATTTCCTTTTCTCGTATAGAAAGTTTGCTATAACTTTCCATACATTGCGTATTTACTAAATTCACATTCGGAATTTATTTGATGGGTTGTTTATATTTACAACATTTTCGCTTCTATGCCCGTTGGCCTTCTTCAGTATTTGGTACTCTTTGACCTCTTGGGAATTCAAAACCATTCATTTATCCAAATCGCTAGGGTAGATTGTTACTTTTCTGTTTTCAGTGCTTAGGGGTGATCTCGTATCAGTTAATAGTCTCGGATCTATTTAAATTTGAAATGCCCGTTGCTTACACTGAAGACGGTAAAGAGAAGAAAGTATATTCTGGAATCAAATACAAAGAAAGAAAGAAAGAAAGAAAGAAAGAAAGAAAGAAAGAAAGAAAGAGATAAATATGTATATTATAATATTGTTTGCTTAATTTCTTTAGCTGATTCTAATATTTAAATGGCAAGAAAAAAATTGTTCCTATAATAATCAAATTATTTTTTCTCCCTAGTTTTCATTTTTTTAAAGTGAATATTAATGTTATTAGAGCACTCTCGCTTTTCTGGAAACACACGTTTGATTTCATGAATGCAACTGTTTGAGCGAATTTGTAGTTAAAACAGAAAGCCAAGTGCTTTAGACAATCCCTGGATAAATGGCTTTCCACAAATTCTTATTAAAATAGCACATAAAGAAAGAAATGATAATTTACTAGAGGACTTCATCTACTGACATATTTAATGGTCTTTTCGGAGTGCTGTCTACAGAATCACAAACAAAGAACTGTACCAAATAATAGAAACTTCATCACTTCCGGACTAAAAAGAGCTGTAACAACTAAAATGGATAGCGCATAGCTTGAAAAGAGAATAGTGGCATAATCAAGATTTTAAAATTCCAAACTACTTCAAACAAAAGGTTAAGAAACTCACATCAATAGTGGAAAGATCAATAACAACTACTGGACATCAGAAACCATTTTCCTGAAAAAATGTTTGAAGAGAAAGATTTTATAAATTTCAACAGAAAACAGTACCGGCTGTTCGATCAATGAATACCAAATGTTACCTTCTAATATTAACTTTTTCAATTAACGGTTAATATAAAACTTTAGTGTCCTGGGTATGACAATAAATTACATCCGGTAGCAAGGCCTCTTATCGGGAGGTTTTGAAGAGCGTGGAACCACCTTTTGATTGGTGTTGTTCACAGGTCCACACTGACCCAGGGTGGTTGCACCTGTTAGGGTTACCAGCTAGGGCACATAGTTAACTACCAATTTGTGGACAAAACATTATGTAAGTATAAAAATACATTCTTATGGTAAAAATACGAGCAATATATTTCTAAAAGGAAATTATAAGCAATACATTTTTGTAAAAAGAAATTACCAGCAATGCATTTTTATTCTATTCATACGAAACTATTCTAAAAGTCTTGCATGAAATAACCCAATGTGGCTGATACGCCGTAAAACAAAATAAATCCAACCCCATAAAAAACAATTACCCTCTGTCTATATTTCTGAGATGAGGTATTATGCACAGTATTTACATTAGTCGGACTATTGTCCTCATCTTTGTCGCCATATTTGTCACAACGTTTCGGCCGGTTGGAACAGTCTACCCCAGTGATCGAAATAAAGGTTTCAGTTCGAAATTCCAACCACCTGAAGAAGGCCGGCGCGTAAAACGGCCGAAACTTTGTGACAAATGTGACGACTTCAGGACAACAATCCCCCTATCATCTAACAAGCTATCTGTCTAACAATGCATGTATCTCTACTTATGAATAAACGTTTTCTTCAACAGTATATACGGTGTCCATAAAATTCGTGTGCACTTTAAAAAATTATAATTTATTTGTATTTGCGATAGAAATAATCTGTAAAAATGTTATAAAGTTTAGTATACCTAGTTTTAAGTATAGCTAAAATAAATAATGTCATTTCAGGCATTACTGTAAATCAGTTGGCAAATGTTTTCCGTGAACTGCAAAATCGTATTACCCTTTGAATTCCTAATGATGGAATGTGGAAGATACTGAAAAGTTTTCTTATCCTTTAAAAGAATGTAAAATATATCATTTAATGTGTTTCTTAAAAAATTCGAACGCTATTATGATAAATAATACTTATTTGAAATAGACACCCCGTTTACTGTATTAAACGGTGTGCATTACAATTATCAGACTTTACATGCAGAAAGTAAATACCTTCGCTTATGCGTACGCTAATAGATGTAATATACATTTTGAATAAATAAAAATGTGATGTAAATTTAAACACGAAGTATCCAATGAAATTAAATTATTGTCGAGATTCAAATACGACGTAACAATAAAATTATTATTATCTCCCCAAAATTCTTACAATCTAAAACGTTTCCTGAAATTAAATAACCTAAAAAAAAGTTGATAATCCGTAAAAAAAGCAAATCAGTGAATGAAACATCTGATATAAAATGAGCCAGTTTTAAATTAAATTTCATAAATCGCATATCGACCATATTAAACTTTATATATATATATATATATATATATATATATATATATGTGTGTATGTGCGTGTGTGTGTGTATGTGTCTGTGTATATATATATATATATATATATATATATATGTGTGTGTGTGCGTTTTTGTCTGTGTATACCAAGTATACGGAATAAATTCCAATAACCAACAAATACTATTCAAAAGAGTGCTCACTACCGAGTAGAGCAAATATAATCATTTATTCGAAAATTATAAAATAAAAGTGTTATAATATCACTACAAAAATAGCCATCATTCAAAGCCACCACGTAATAAGACACCAGAAGAGTTGAAACAAAATGGCTATTTTTGTAGTCTTTTTAAAACATTTTTTATGTTATAATTTTCGAATAAATGCTTATACATATGTATATACATATATATATATTGTTTTTTGCTGTAATATATATACATTTATATATATATATAATATATATATGCATACACACATATATATATATATATATACATAGATATATATATATACACATACACATATATATATATATATATATATATATATACACACACACACACATATATATATATATATATATATATATATATATATATATATATATATATATATATATATATATATACAGAAAAAAACTTACCTCAGCGTAAAGGATATTCTACATTTAACTGTTCTGTACGAGGCTATAATCAGCCCCTAAGTGTCTGTCAAGAAGCATTTTTTTTAATTTATTTTCAATGTCAATCCTCCTCTGCTAGTCACCTTGTTAATGAGAATTGGTTGTGTTAAAGATTAAGCGGGGGGCCTAAATTATCTCATCACGGGGGTAATCGGTCTGGAGTTGGAGTTTATTTACAGACAGGACCGTTCGTTGTTTTGTAGTTTAATATCAATTTTTATTATGTGTCTTGAATCCCAGAAAAACACAGCCTGGGCTTTTATGCCCAGGGTGTGTTTTTCTGGGATTCACAGTAAATAGTTTTTGTACTACATGTGTCCAATATTATTAATAAGCGATAGGAGATTAAAACTTAAACCTGTTAAGATTAATATAAATTACTTATTTTATAGATTTTTAGATTGTGGGTAATACCAGAACACCCAATGGATTGAATCCTGCTGTGCAACACACTTATATGCGTAAATCTCTTCATATATATATGTACATTTTTATGCCAGTATACGTACTCATACACCCGCACATATATGCACATGCATTCTTATGTAATTTATTTATTTATTTCTATATCTATATTTCAGATTAGTTCTCTCCGTGGATTTAATATTTTGCATTGTTCTTTATATTTTATTATTCTGTTTTTTATTCTTTTAACCATACCTAGCACCAATCCCTAAAAAATATTGAGGGTGTTCGCGAAATCTAGAATTTTCCAATTTATTTAAGGATTCAGACACTTTTCTTTTAAATTTCAAATTTTTTTCGAAATCGCTGTTTGATGTTTTAATTTTGGATTGGTCAATGAATGTCTATGTGAATTGATTCTTCTTTTTAAATTCTCCTGCAGAAATGCAGATGTAAATATTATGGCTTGTCATATTTTCTTCAGGGGTAACGGTTGCTACCCTAGTGGATCTGCACTTGCCGACTACTGGGCAGTTATCCTTAATTCTATAATTACAGGGGTTTTCCATGTTAGATTTAGGTTTTTTCCCATGGAATTTACTTAAATATTACTTACATAATAAAAAATACATATGCTCTGTTATAATAAATACATCGAGCTCTGTGTGGATCATTTTTAATAATTAATATTACTAGGATCCACCCGGATTATATACCAAAGGATCGATTATCTGTACAACACACACACACACACACACACACATATATATATATATATATATATATAAAAATTACAACTTTAAGTGCCGAATCTAGGTGCGTCGTCAGTGTTGTTGTTCCCATGTCACTAGAAGTTTCGGGTCTAAATAAACAACAATATTCGATAGGCGAGCCGACCGAATATGATCAGTATTCAGCTCGCACTCAGAATAAATTTGCTACTGGCTTTAGGACGTGCATTATATATGTTCCCCGAGAAAATGCCAACTAATCAAGACTTCACTTGGGCTATTCGATGTATTAGATCGGGTATGCTTGGTTGTACTGATCTTACTACATGCGGCCAAGACAGGGTGTTTTTTGGATGAGGAGAAGAAACCAGACCAATATATATATATATATATACATTAATAGAATAAAAACGACTTATTTATTATATTGGCTCGTCTTACGGCTTACTTTTCTTTCTCTTCATTCCCTTTTAACTTCTTTATTATATCTTATATGTTTGGTCTTTCTCTTTTTATAACTTTCCTTTTTATTCTTATTTTTCTTAACTACACTTAACAAAATGTTGACAATAGGTTGATTAAAATGACAGACTATTTACAAAAAGAAAACTCCTATGAATAATTTGGGATATTGATACTCTAATAAAATCCGTTTAAAAACTAAGCGAAATAACATTTAACTAAAATTGCTTAAAAATAAATTAATCAAGATATTTACATGTTAAATACTAGTTTTAAAACAAGAAAACATAATAACGTGTAAATTTTAGTTAAAATAGGTTACTGCCCAAAAATTATCCTTAACGGAAGAAATTCGTTTGTAAACTCAGAGAAATAGCATATAACTAAAATTGCTTAAAATAAATTAATCAAGATATTTATTTACATATTGAATAATAGATAAAATAAAAATAGCGTGTAAATTTAGTCAAAATAAGTTATTCCTAAAAAAAAATTATCTTTAAAAGAAACCGATTGAAAAAAATGTGTAAATACGACAAAAAAAATAACAAAAAAAACAAACCCTGAAACGAAAAATGTGTAATTACGAATATATATTGCGAGAAAAGAAAAAGAAACATTACGTGTAAAAATATTTCATGTAATAAAATAAATCTACTGGAAAGACCAATAAAACACAAAAATGAAGTCGTTGAATATGCGACTGAATGCAACTCGAATAAATTGTTTCTCTGAAGCTTCTCACCATCTAGATATATACAATTTTAACATACATATATACAAATCTATACAAGTCTATATACACTTTTAAGCTTTAAAACTATTTAGTGGTGGTATTTACGACGTATGTTTATCTACACTGGGAACGTTCGTATTTTTAGTAGTTTTGGGCCATTCATTAGCCCTATTTATCCACAACTACCTGGTGGCCTTTTCGACAGACTCAAGGATCATTTGAATCGCCTGCCTTCTTTTTTGTCCTGTTTTCCCGAGGCTAGTAAGGGCTCGTATCATTGATGGTCCTGCGACATCAACCCCGCCCTGCAGCCGATCTCGACCGGGAAACAATGAGTAAGCCATCCTTTAGTACTGCACTGTCCTTTAGTGTCCTTGATATTTACTGCACTTTCTGTGAAATGCCTCTTGCATATGCTCCTCCCATGTGACAGTTAACTCCAGCAAAATAATGTTTCGTGGCGTCCGAATGAACGGTTATGTCTGGACGGAGTTTGGAGGACGATATATGTGTAGGGAATTTCAATTGTTACCCGAGATCGACCCGAATCTGCCAAACCGACGCGGGCGATAACAGTCAATGGGATGCTGCAACCTTCTTACCCGGCTTTGAACGTGCTTTAACGAAGCAGATAGCTCTTCTTTTTCGGTTGAGTTTATTGCTTTGCAAAGCTTTAGCAATAATGGGCGCTGTCGCCTCTAAAACGTTGCCATGACGCCACCGATAGCGCCCGTCTGTCAGAGCAGTTCTGCATCCGTTCAATTTGTTTTGCAGTGATCCCCTCCCCGATGACTAGGTCCACTTTGGTGAATCTATCTTTCCCATAAGTGTAGGTTGGTCCCCATAAGTGTAAGTTGGTCCCCATAAGTGTAGGTTGGTAATACGTCGTACACCATCTTAACCAGGACTCTAGATCAGCTGAAGTCGGTATTCCAAAGATCTGACTACGACAGTTTTCGCCGATTTACACAATCCCACCTAGTCCGCGCACCCTGCTGGCTATAACCTGCCATTTTTGTTATGCGCTTTTCCTCCATCCCCGCTCAACTTCGTCCTGTATCAGTTGTTGACGCTCCTTCACGGTGCTTTTTTCCGAATCTGTAGGAAGGAATCAGTCCCAGACCTGCTCTTCCCTGTGCGACTGAACCCACTATTTCTTTTATCCTCAGGTTCCCTTCTGTGATAGTCAGTTCCTTAGTTGCACTCCATCTTCTGCCCATCTTGACCTCAATTACCGCGCCTGATACATTGGGATCTCTGGAGTTTCTATACTGGTAGGTTTCCCTTGTCCGTGAAAAATGAACTCCTGGACCAGGCCTCTGGATGGCATTGGATAATCCATATAAGACTGCGCTGCTAATCTCTGAGGTAATCCTAACCATCTACGGAGGAAACTGCTAGCTCTCCTGTCCAACGTCTCCACAGTCGAGATGGGGACGCTATATGTCTGGCCATAATTCTCGTGGGAGCACACAGTGATGGTATAGACAGGCTTTGAAACGCCCTGGCAATCCAGATTTATCTATTTTCGTCAGTTACGAGTGAAAATCAGTGCGTATAGCTTCGATAGCTGGTGTGTCATTCAGAGCATTACAAAAAAATATTTCCCTAGACTTTTAACAGGCTTATTGGACAACGTCGAGATGGCTCTCCCTTCTATTGTGAAATAGTGTCTTACCACCCGGCCCTTTTTTATTACCACCGATCTTCATTTGTTTTGCTTGAAATTCATTCTTGCCCACTCAATCAGTCTCTCTAAACCGCGTAACAGCCATCTACAACCTGTAACAGAATGTATGGTGACTGTAAGATCGTCCATGTAAGCCCGGATAGGTGGTTGCCTAACTCCAGTTTTGGGGTCACGGCATTCCACCTCATCGGACTTCAAGAGCATATTCATCGCAAGAGCTTAAAGCGTGGCTGACAATGTACAGCTTGTAATAATTTCTCTCTCGAGTCTACGCCAGTCTCAAAAAACCATACCGGATGAAACTTTTAAATGGAATTGACTGTAGTAATCAAGGATAAGCTCGCGGATACTACATGGTACGTAATGTCTAAAGAAGCTTCTCCCCCGAGGTTATGCAGTATGGACCCATAAGCATTGGCCAAATCCAACCACGCAACAGCCAGGTCCCATTTATTTCTCCTTTCATCCCTTATGAATTGCGACAAAACTCGTATATGCTCAACGCAGCCAGGAATACCAGGGATTCCGTCTTTTTGTACCGATGTATCTATAAAGCTATTTTTAGCAGAAAAGCTGATAGCCTCGGGAGATCACACTAAAAATATTTTGTTTTTTCTACTCAGTAACGAGATACAACGAATCTGCTCGATATTTCTCGAGTTCTCTTTTTTAGGATTCAAACACCTTCTGCGTACCGCCATTGTTCTGCAAGTTTACCTCGCTGCCAAAACGAAATGAATTTACTAAACAAAGTAACTAATAATAACAAAACAAAATGTCCTTAGCAACTGGAAGAATTTAGAGAACGCTAGTTTCATACTGTTAACTGACAAGAACGTCAAATACTGTCACGTGGGGAGATAATGTTTTTATTGCTGTGTTGCCGGATTTAACCATTTTCTTTGATTTCTTGATACTGTTGTGTACGCTTGTTTGGGAGAGTAGTAATTCTGTTAAGAAAGGTAAGATAGGGAATTATTTTTTATTCTTAGTTACTTTTGCCATGAAAAAAGTTCAATTGGGACGAAAGGCGTCGGCTACCATTACAGTTTTCCTATTGTTTTACATATATATATATATATATATATATATATATATATATATATATATATATATATATTGTTATGGGATCTTACCAATAATAATAATAATAATAATAATAATAATGGACTATTCCATTATTAAATACTGCGGCTCAGAAATAGGCAAGGAGTCAGTCGTTCAACTCTGAACCGACTGCACGGTTAAACTCTCTTCCTACGGGCGGGAGGAACCCGAAGGAGGCTACGCCGAAGGGCGGAGTCTCCTTCGGGGAGGTAAAACCGGCCCTGAACCCGTTTATACGGGTTCAAATGAGCTATTTTTTTGGCCGAGCCTAATGGCTCCGGGAATGCCCACATTAAAAGGCCTTGTGCCGCATGACACCCTCGTGGGGGTGACTGAATATTGTCAGTAGTTCAAGTCTTGAACGACAGATCGGTTGAACTCTCTGCCTTCGGGCAGGGAGGAACCCGAAGGAGGCTACGCCGAAGGGCGGATTCTCTTTCGGGGAGGTAAACCGACCCTGAACCCGTTTAGACGGGTTCAATGGGTATATTTTTGGCCGAGCCCACGGGCTTTGAGAGCCCACGTCAAAAAGGCCTTGTGCTACATGACGCCCTCGTGGTGGGGGTGACTGAATATCGTCAGTAGTTCAAGTGGAATCAGTATTTCAAGTCGAGTCAACAGTTGAGTCAGAGGCATTCCGAAACAGAGTCGCGTTCAGACAATTACTGCAAGACATTGGAATAGTGATACTGGTCGAGACTACATTGTTCTCTTTACTAAACCTGATTGTTCATACTAACACTTCTACTTCTCTGTATATATTCCTGTTTGTAATATATCTGTGTTATTCAATACCTGTGTTCGAGTTCTTCTTTATTGGTTCTACCTTGGACTATCACCGTGGTACAAGGAACCGGACCATAACATATACATATATATATATATATATATATATATATATATATATATATATATATATATATATATATATATATATATATATATATATATATATATATACAGGGTTATTCAGAAAGAATAAATCAGTTTCATTACGCAATATTTTAATAAGGAAAAGCTATAAAAACTTCCAGCCAAGACAGAAATATTCTACTCACAATCAACCTTCATTTCTTGACTTACATGTGTTCAATATGGCCACCACCTTAATCACGGGCAACATCAATGCGATAAGAGAATTCCCCCCTGACGCGTATCAGAAAAACAAGTTCCCCTGAGTTGATCGCTGTTGCTCTTCGATAATTAACTTCATTGGGGCTAGTGAGAAGCTCTGGAACATGAACGCGATCATTTATGTATCCCATGAGAGAAAACACACACACACACATACACACATGGTGAGGTCTGGGGATGTCGCAGGCCAAGCACAAGGAGCACGGTCTTAGTAAGTGCCTGAACAAGGCGTAGTTTGCAAGTTTTTGAATGTAGACGTTTTCTTAGCACACACCAGTTAGTGGATTGAGAGATCGTAAGCTCAAGGCTATCTCTAATTGTGGACTACCCGCAAACGCAACACGGATTCTTGGCACTTGTTCCTCCGAAACTCGTGGTCGTCCTGAACTTAATTTGCTTTACGCATACACCCACACGTCGACTGTTCTTAGGTGAAGACGAATTAATGTCGAGTTGGTTTCGAAAATCAGGCTGCATCGTGAGAACCGTACTTGTTTTCTCGAACTAGAGAACACAGACATCCTTTTGCTGAGGACTCGCCATTCCGGAGGCAAACAAACAATTGAACGTTACCAGTGATACGACGCAACTACGGCCATTCAAAACTCCTCTTTCAAATGGTAATCCATTCCATGACAATGCTTGAGAACTGAAGCAATGCGTCATGAAATTTGATTAAATTTTTATTTAGTTTTTTTCTAATACTTCCACATTTTTTCCTTTGGTGGGAGTAAAAGAGTATAAAACTTGTCCCTATTGTCTATTGTCACAAGAAAATTTAGCCATTTATTTAGCCATTTTCAAGGGTTTGAGGTTAAGTATTGTTAATTTCTTTTCATGTTTTTCGTTTGAGATGTAGTTATAGTGAGGCCTAAATAATATTAGCGTTTCTTCCGAGTGCCGAAAAGTTAACTTAGCTCGAATTTCATTGAGCATCTTTATATATATATATATATATATATATATATATAGTGCTAATTCTATTTAGAATCTTTATATATATATATATATATATATATATATATATATATATATATATTAAAAGAAAATACAAACCACTTTAAGGTACCATTATAATAATTTATTTCACCAGGGCCCATTTAAAAGACGCCGGATCATCAGACAGCACTTCCAAAAATGAAATGACACGAAAAATGAAATTAAAATTGATGGGTAGTGTAAGTTTTTGTAATTTAACAAAGAGTGTAAAAGGGGTAGTTAAAGAGACATGGTAGAGTATAGGGAGGGATTAATTTCATATCTCTCTCAATCATACTTAGTATTGGGGGACAAGGAGTGACCAGACCTTGACCTATTTAGACGGTTAACTTAATGAAAGTGATATATTGAAATGGGAGGGGGTAGGGGGAAAAGAAAAAGGAAAAAGGAATAAGAAGAGGGTGAGGGAGAGGGAAGTAAAGAGAAAGAAGCTGTAATTGGGTTTTAGCAATTTATGGAAAGAATAGATTTTAATGCTTGATAGTAATTTAGATGTCTAAAAAAACGGAAGAAATTAATATGATGCTTGATATATATATATATATATATATATATATATATATGAAGATGCTAAATGTAATTCGAGATTCATATATATATATATATATATATATATATATATATATATATATATATATATTTCAGGCATGTGTAGAATTGTTTGATTTTGGTGGTGAAATCAATATAAACATTGTCCGATGGTTATTCGCTGAGAAGTGTTGTCTGAGAAAGCAAGTACACGAAACAAAGGTATATTACGATCACTCGATATTGATAACGCTTTCAAAAATGTCCCAATGCACCAAACTATATTATTTGAAACTGCGTTTATAAATATTTTTGTTACTCCGGCTCCTAATGTAAAACCTAATATTCTCAAAACTTCTACATAAACCTCCCCTTTTTCTGCACGCAAAACATTTGCATCAAAACTTCGCACTGTTATAATTTCTTATAAAATATATATTATAAAAATATTATAATATATATATATATATATATATATATATATATATTGTATTTATGATATATATATATATATATATTATATTAATATATTATTATATATATAATAAATATTATTCTTTATATATATATATATATATATATATATATATATATATATATATATATATATCATATTAGGAAGAAATATAGTTTTACAGTGTAGTATATTTATGGGATAAAGTGCTCAATACCAGAGTTAGAGTGTGTGTAAATATAAAAGTGAAGATTGAAGTCAACACTCAGAGGCAACGTCGCCGGAGGACTGTGTCTAGCATGAAATGGCTTGTCACCTCTGTGTTTTAACTTCATTGTTCACTTTGACATTTATCATATATATTTACATTATTATATATTAAATATTATTATATAATATGTATTTTATATATATATATATATATATATATATATATATATTATACTATATATATATATATTTATATATATATATTATATTATATATGATTATTATATATTATTATATTTTATGATATATTATTATATATTATTACATTATACATTAAAAACAATAATGACCATTTTGACATCACTATGGGATCTTTAGACTCTGCAGAGTCTTCTGACCTTGTCTGTCTTTTGTACAACCTGACCGCGCACCGTGAATTCGATATTAAGGACATCCGGCTGTATAGAGATGACGGGCTCAGGGTAGTGAGGAGTTCCACTAATTTTAAAAGAGAGAAAATTAGAAAGAATATATATGGTGAATTTATAAATTTAAATTTAAATTGAAAAACAACAGTCTGTACTAAATTAAAAAGGGTAAACTTCGTCGACGTAACTCTAGAGTTAACAAACAACACATACCTACCTTATAGAAAACCTAATACTAACCCCTTGTATATACATCCTAAGTCAAACCACCCTCCATCCATAATTAAGCATATACCCTCATCAACAGAGAATAGAATCAGCATTAACTCCGCTAATAAAGAAATATTCCAACAACACAGTAATTCTTATAACGCAGCCCTAAAAATAGTGGATACAAAATGCTAACATCAATTATTGTAACAATTGTACTAACCAAAAGAAAAACAGGAAAAGAAAAATCATTTGTTATACCCCTCCGTTCAACAAAATGGTTAGTATTAAGTTGGGACAGAAATTCCTAGCTTTAATTAAAAAACACTTTCCTACTAATAGTAGACTTAGTAAAATATTGAATAAAAACACCCTAAAATTAAGTTACGGTTGCACTGAAAACCTCGAAAATATAATGAAAAAAAATAATAAAATCCTGAATAAACCCCCATGCCAGAATAGTATTAATAAAAACCCAAACTTAAATTAGACAAAAATAGTGAAAAATTATGTGATTGTACAAACCCATAAGACTGCCCATTGGAAAATAAATGCCGCGTAAAATCTGTGGTATACCAATGTACTATCTCATCCATCGAGTGTCCTAATACTAATATGATATACATTGGGTCTACGAAAAATGAATTTAAAACCAAATGGAGGCAGCATAAGTGCTCCTTCAACAATATAAATAAAAGAAATCAGACATCTCTATCTAAATATTTTGGGCATTTGAAGAAATTGAATAAAACACCAAAAGTAAAATGGAAAATTATAAACAAAACTAGAACTTGTAAAACTTGGGATGACCCATGCCCTTTATTCCTAAATGCAAAACTACACATTATCAAGTTTCTAAATAATAAAAATTTATTAAACAATAGACATGTGTTAACGCTTTTTGCCGAAATCATCAAATTTTCGCATTGAATAATTAGCATAAAAAACAAACAAACAATAAAATAATTGTTATGGGACATTACCCATAATAACATAATGGACTATTCCATACGAAATAAATGCTGCGCCTCAAGAGGATGCAGATCGTTCAGTCTGAAGTCGGTCGACCAGCATACTGATTGAACTCTCTGCCTTCGGGCGGGGAAGGGCCCGAGCGGGGCTGCGCCGAGGGGCGGAGTCTCTTTCGTGGAGGTAAACCGACCCTGAACCTGTTTATACGGGTTCAAAATGCATATTTTTTGGCCGAGCCCACGGGCTGGGAGATCCCACGGGCTCGAAGATCCCACGGGCTCGGAGATCCCACGTTAAATCGGCCTTATGCCACATGATGCCCTCATGGTTGACTAAATACCGTTCAATCTGAAGTCGGACGACCGGCTGCCCGGCTGATCGGTTGAACTCTCTGCCTTCGGGCGGGGAGGAACCCGAACGAGGATACGCCGAACGAGGATACGCCGAACGAGGATACGCCGAACGAGGATACGCTGAACGGCGGAGTCTCTTTCGGGGAGGTAAACCGACTCTGAACCCGTTTATACGGGTTCAAAGGGTATATTTTTGGCCGAGCCGACGGGCTCGAAGATACCACGTTAAACCGGTCTTGTGCCATATGATGCCCTCCTGGCGGGGTGACTAAATACCGTTCATTCTGAAGTCGGGAGACAGGCTGACCGGTTGAACTCTCTGCCTTCGGGCGGGAAGGGGCCCGAGCGGGGCTGTGCCGAGGGGCGGAGTCTCTTTCGGGGAGGTAAACCGACCCTGAACCCGTTTATACGGGCTCAAAGGGCATATTTTTGGCCGAGCCCACGGGCTCGGAGATACCAAGTTAAACCGGCCTTGTGCCACATGATGCCTTAGTGGGGGGGTGACTAAATAATGTTCCGTCTGAAGTCTGTGAGTTCTGTCTGATGTCTGAGTTCAGTCCGAAGTATGAAGTGAAGTCTATCAGGAGTCAGTCAGTCGAGACAGAGGCAGTCCAAACTGAGTCGCGTTCAGACAATTACTACTAAACCTGATTTTTCGTACTAACACTTTCTACCTCTTTCTATATATTCCTGTTTGTAATATATCTGTGTTATTCCATATCCGCCTTCGAGTTCTACTTTATTGGTTCTACCTTGGACTATCACTGTGGTACAAGGAACTAGACCATAACAATAATAAATACAAATTTTAAACTCCATAGTCTAAATAAAAAAGTTTAAATGCCCTACCCAATAAAAAAAAGAAAACCCTTTATGAAGTCGTCAAAAATACAAATGTTAGCGAATTATAACTTTTTTTTTATATACACAAAACACTTTCGGAAAAAAAATGAAATAAAAAAATAAATAAATCTCCATAGACACTTAACCAGACTAGACGATGTCATCTTCCGCTTCAAATTTAGACACCCCAACCTTACCCTGACTTGACATCTGTGAATGTAACTGAGATATTGATACAAGTTATTAACCCTTACGCCCCTTTTTTTTAAATAATTGCTCTAGTCGTTACCATAGTAATTTTAATTTGAATAATGAATATGCTTATAAAACTTGTAAATTTCAGAAATTACTTATTCAAAAAAAAAAAGAAAAGAAATTCGCTTGAAGATGGAACAGAGCTTGGTACTTTAATTCAATTTAATTCAAATAATTATATTGAAGTTTTGGCTCTTGTTTGGAAACATGAGAACTCTTATGTAGCGATGGAATCATATTTTAAATAAATAATTATATATATATATATATATATATATATATATATATATATATATATATATATATATATATATGTATATAAATAAAAAGAAAGAACAGTAAGATATAAAATCCGGTGTTCTTATAGATATTTTATTTTTACAAAATAGTGCTCAATGTAAATTTACAGAGCATTAATATTATAAATTAATTGATTTAAAATATGGTTATTTTCGCTACACAGTTCCAACCATGTTTCAAAAATAGAAGCTAAAAACCCCTAATTTTATTTTTGCAAATAAATTAAAAGCATTAGTTCCAATATATATATATATGTATTATAATAGCATTTAAATATAAATTAGTGGAAATCTATCTATAGCAAATTAGTGGTAATAAAAATACAACTTTTTAACGAGAGCACATGTGGTCTCATCGTCGTTCAATGTAATCCTTAGAGAACAATGTAGAACACTAATTAACAACAATTATCAAAACAAAATTAAGGTCAAACATATGAAATTGTTTATTGCAAAAGTGACAATAATAATAATACCAATACATTTTATTCTAACCAGATAAAAAATCTCTTGCAACCAAGATGAATTTGTCTTAATAAACGTCATGAACAAACTAAGCAAATAAAATTATCTTCTTTATAAAATAGTAAAACTATATCATTAGTGTCAGAAAGAAAATCACGTTGACGAAATCAAAACTATATCAGACTAAAATAATCTTATGAATTTAGTGCCCGCCAAACTAGGGGACTGTGTTCACTTGGAATTCAATTCCATAATTAATTATGAGAGACATACCACTTTCCGCATGCTTAGACGACTGACTCAACATCTCTATGACCAAAGCTCGATGCGGACAGATTGAAACGTGTATGAGTACTTACCAACTTCAAAATGTCACGCACTCATCAAGAAAAAGAATAAGATATCACCCGCCCAATGCGAGAAGTGTTTTAATCCGATACAAGCTAGTAGTATGAAAAAAAAAGAAAGCAAAATATAATAAGATCAATTATAGCTCCGGCCATAATATACAGGCCGGATATAGAAATTAACAATGCATACGTAAGCTTTCAGCAACGTTTAGACCATCAACAATAGCATTTACGTAGCATTCATAAAGAAAACAACAACAAAAAAAACCCACAAAAACAAATAAAACTTAAAAAAAAGAATGACTGATAGAATAGTCAAAAGCATTCGGGCGTACAAATGCTTGGATAATATTACATTCATTATGTCCCGAAAAGTAAATATATTTACGTATATAGAAAAACACATCTGAAGAAATAAAAAAAAATAACTGTATTTCGTGGAAAGATTTATTAATGCAGGATCGTAGCCCAAACACAGAACTATATATATATATATATATATATATATATATATATATATATATATATATATATATAGGCACAAAAATAAAGTTTGTATACAATATAAAATGTCATACATACACACAGACACATATATATTTGTATGTGTGCTTTTACACAGATATATGTATACATGCGGAAAAACACATGTAAATCTTATTCATAATTACAAACAAAAGATGTATATAATACCTCGTCACATTTATATCACACACACATACACAGACACACAGACATATGACTATGTATCTGTGAGTGTGTGTATGTGTGAAAGAGAGAGAGAGAGAGAGAGAGAGAGAGAGGGGGAAGGAAACGAGAGAATAATGAAAATATTTTGGGATTTTTTTTAAAGCAAATCGCCCGAAGCAAGTGGGGAGTGCCACTAGCACGCAAGGGATTACAGAGAGTAAGAGCAAGAGTAAGGAATATGTGTGTGTGTGTGTGTGTGTGCGAGCGTGTTTCTGCGTGTGTAGGTGTGTACATGTGTGTGTGAGTTTTGAAAAGTATAGATATATATGTTAAATTTAACCATGTTCTTTACTAAACGACGGATGCTATTTGCATTATCTTCAACTTCCTTATGCACAGCACCAGATAATGATTGATGCGATTTGAAAACGTGCACATAGCCTGCATTTTAGATATTTTGCACATTTTCAGGGGCCATCTTTTCGGAATATTATTCCCAATTTAGTAAAGAACACCATAAATTTTATCTTTGAAGAATTCATATGTATAAGATATTTTCTTAGAAATTACAGTAATGTTTTCATTTTGTATTTTCCCATTTTGTTCATCCTGTACAACGACCTAGAGTACCTCGAGGTAGAGACTTAGAGTGTAAAAGCTGAAAGACTGTTTTTGGAGATATGTGGGGAACGTATCAGTTAACCCTAGTCTAAGATAGTTTTTTTTTTTTTTTTTTTTTTAATCAGAGAACCATCATTTTGAAGTGGATTTCGCAAAATAGCTGTTTGTGGGATGACGTTTCTCGAGTGAAACTTACACTTCACCAATGAAACACGAAGGGGATGAGGGTTGTTAACTACAGCGTACATGGCAGAGTGGGTCATTGGCTTGAACTTGGAAATTGAATCTGACATATGTTGCTTAAGTCTCCTCAGTAATATTCTTGTCTTGAAACCAACATATATATTACGTTTTGGTCAGAGATACAATCTCCCAAAAGACATTTAAATTGATATGCAATGTTGGTGTTTTGCAAAACATTAGTTGTCGCAAAAGACATATTGCCTACAATTAAGTTGATTGTATTAAATTTAGTATAGTATAGCATTAATTTCATTATTTACTAGGATCATCAGGGAATATATTAGTGCTTATTATTTTTATCAGGATTTTTTCATTTTGCTTCAAGTTAGAGTGCATTTGATTGCGTAAAATTAGATTGATATGTTTAGGTTCATTTGAGGAAATATTATTTTATTTTTTTAATTATATTAATATTTCTAATGGTTGGTTTTGATATAATATTTCAATTTCAGTTTATTTTGGCCAATCTATTATGTTTGTAAAAATGACAGTTAGGACAATGATTGAGCAATTCCTTTTGGGGGGTCTGTTAGTTCGTAGTCACACATGTTAATGAATATATCATTATCATTTGGACGATTAATAAATCATTTGTATAGTGCATTAAGTGTTTTTTTTTAATGTTCAAATGCCGTTGAATTTCAGATTTATTAGCTTATTTTAGATTTTTCTATTTTAGCTTAGATCTGACTTTTAATTGGTTAATCCAGATATGCCCACAAATATATTTCTTAATTCTGATATTAGAATTCTTCCCTTTTTTAACTTTCAAAAGAGGTAACAATTTTTTTTTAAATTTGTTAGATAAATTATTTTCATCATATGCTATCGCCCGAAAAGGAAGGCATATAGTTCCGAAACAAAATAATTTTTGTGTAGCGATATGTTTTGATTGTAATTTATTTAAGAGAATATTTTCAACAATATATATATATGTGTGTGTGTATATATATATATATATATATATATATATATATATATATATATATATATATATATATATATATTTATGTATGTATATATATATATATATATGTGTGTGTGTGGTTGTGTGGTGCTTAACAAATTTTTTGGATGGATAGCAAAAATCTATGTTAATGTGTCCAAATTACATAACAGCAGATAGAAATATGTGGAGAGCCAAAGCCTGCAGGGAATTTGTGCATATAGAAAGAAGGCTTAGGACATTTGACACTCACAATGTATAATTACGGTAGATGGTATGACGTGGATTGAAAAAATTAGTATATGGAGAAAAAAACTAAAAGTTAGAATGGATAAAAATTGTAGGAATTCTATTTATCTTGACGCGTCACGACTCATAAAAGTCCAAGGGACATCATTTTGATGATTTAGCACTGTTGAAAGAATTAACATTTTTCGGTTATTTTCACATTTGAAATTCTCTGACTGGATTAAATTTCTTTGCATCAATAAAACAAACTGTGTTTGAAATGTAAGAAATTTGTAAGTTAAATGAGTATGAAAACATTTTCGAGATTTAACATAATGATAATGGTCATATTAGATATTTCCCTACAAATTAACATTTGGCATTGATTGACCGAGAAACCAATACTGCTTTCGCTCGCAATTTGTACAATTATCCGTTAAAAGACGTTTCTTTTTTTTTTAAAGAGGCGGGGGACTCTCAAGTCCAGTAGTTGGTATCGCGCTTCCCAGTATTGATGAAGGTTTTTTCCTAAATTTCTCTTTGAAATGTTGTCGAATGTTAACATCTTCATTATCCCATAATTTTCCCTCCAACTCAAATGTGCTATCCATTTTAATAGTTGCCGCTGTTGATATTCCTCAAGTGATGTGGTTTCAGTTATTTGGTGCAGTCTTTGTCATTATGTTGCGCCAGTTTACATTTTTAAAAGAAGCATGATTTTCCCAAAGACATCAATGTTTACTCGTTCAAAGACTCTTTCACCATTGATGCAAGGAAGCAGGTGTAAACACCTGACATTTTAGGTATTTTTAGGTGTTTGGTACTATGCATAACTTCCATATGAAAGTCACACCCTGATAAATCTATTTAAGTACATGACTAGCGTATTCAGGTTTCATAGAAATTTGCGTTGTTGAGTGAAAATACTTCTAGGACAGTCTAATGTATTTTCAATTTCTTTTTCTCCTTCATATAATTTGTCATAGCTGATCTATACGCCGTGGTATATGAAATGTTTAGTATTTACTAATTCCACATCCTTGATGTATATAATAAATTCACAGTCGGTGACACCATCGCTTTCATTCAAATTCAAGAACATAGTTTCTGTTTTGAAAAGGTTTATTTTGAGTCCACTTTCTTGGAACACTTGATAGAAGAAGCTGATATTCTATTCAAGTCCATCCTTATATAAACGTCTCCGAAACAGATGCTTCTTTGGCATCTGTTTTTAATACGCGCATAAATTGAAAATTATATAGGAAAAACTAAAATTGTTTGTACACAACCCGGTTTAATGTTTATACGTCCTTCCGCAAATGAATCCACAATGAATATCACATGTAATGATTTTATTATTTTAGAAAAACTAAAACATTGCGTTATTATTTGCCTATCTAAGGTTTGATATGCAAGGATTTAATTACGATATTATGTTTGAATATACATGCACGTACACATTTCTTACACATACAAAAACACACACTTTCACAAAGACATATTAATACATACACAGTTATATATCTTTATGCATTCATATAATTTTAGGTGTGCAAGCATATATATTACCATCCGTGTATTAATTTCTATTTATTCAGTTGTACTCATACATGGACACAAACACACACACACACATACACACCCACACATTCACACTCACACTCACAAACACAAACACACACACACATACACACCCACACACAAACACAAACACAAACACAAACACACATATATATATGAAGAAATATAGTTTTAAGATGAGCGATATTTATGGGATAAAATGCTCAATATCAGAGATAGAGCGAATGTAAATATAAATAGAAAAGTGAACATTGAAGTCAACACTCAGAGGCGACAGGCTGTTTCATGCTGGACGCAATTGTCAGTCTGAATTTCAGGCCTGAGGATTGCGTCTAGCATGAAACAGCCTGTCGCCTCTTAGTGTTGAATTCAATGTTCAGTTATATATATATATATATATATATGTTTTAACACTTTGTGACTAGAAGGTATATTTCCGAGGAGGATATAAATCCAGGGACAGCTCAATGTAAACTACAGAGCATAATAATGATAATAAGAACACGGAGACTTTTCGTTTATAATTTTTATTTCATGAACACCGAGATGTTCATCTTTACAGAACGACAACCTGATAGAGCTCAAGAGATGGGGCTTAGTAGTGGTTGGTTTATTCAACTAAGAATTTACTCTACACTTTTTGAATTTTAACATTAGTTTAAATGTTACTCTGGCCGATAAAGTTTGTTGTTTTTATGTTGGATAAATCAGGACGATTCAAGTTAATTTAATTTAATGGATCTTAATCTAAATAAAATAAAAGTCGGTGTTACTATGGTAAGGCTTAAGCATTTGGGTTTTTTTTTGTTTTGGCGGAAGTCTTATAGACATTGGAGGCCATTATAGAAGGTGTGGAATGATTGGGGAAGAGGAAGGTAAGAAGAGAGAGGCGGGATAGTGGTAGCTTTAGCAGCCCTGCTTAGATATATAACTTTTGGAAATATGTAAATGGCTTTATATTGTGGGTTGATTGATACTAGTACAAATAATAATTAGAAATCACAGTATTATGTCAGATACAATAGGTATACAATTATCCAAAGTTAAATGACATGGGAGACATTCATGAAACAAATACCAAACATAGGGAAAGGACTATGGATTATGGAATGCCTGATAGTTAGTTGAGACATTGAGATGAGGCGAACATGAGGGGAATATAGAGGGAGTAGGAGGCTTGTAGAAGAAAAGGGTGAGAAGAAAAAGGCGGTGTAGTAGTAGCTTAGCAGCCTGACTGCCTAAGTATTTCTTAACTTTTGAAACATGTAAATGGGTTTATACAGTTGGTTGATTGTTAGTAGTAGCCACTGATGCAGTTAACAATAAGATTCGGGAGAAAATAAAGACAAAAACCGTCCCACATTTGTATATATTTTCTCATGCTTTTCCTAGATTTAATATATATATATATATATATATATATATATATATATATATATTATTATTATTATTAATTTAAAATATGGTTCCAATGCTACGCAGGAATTACCATGTTTCAAAAACAGAAACTAAAACTTCAAATTCAATAATAGAATTAAATTAAAGTCCCTAGTTCTGTTTCATTTTCAAGCGAATTAGTGAATAACTTTTTTCGAAATTTACTTAAGTTTTATAAGCACATACATTCATAAAATTACTTTCGAAGGATACAGGGAAATCCAGTCATTTTAACAAGGAGCGGTAGTGTGTTTATTTTCACTGACAACTATTGTATCAAAATACGAGTTACTTTCGAAAAGAGATTAAGTTAAGGTAGTGTAGGTGTGCTTTTTCGAACGAATGATGACATCCGTTCAACGTACGTCGTCTGGACTTTATCGACGACAAAATTTTTTCGGCATTTTTGTTCTGCCGTTAAAGTTGTATTTGTATACATAAAGATTTTTTCTATAAGTGTTGTTTGTATATGAATACGTCGTATTGAACTACAATTTTAAAATATTATTCTTAATTTTAATTACTAATAGACCACACTCCTTTTAAAACAAATACATGTAATAGAATTACTTAAATTATTTAAAAATTAATATTAAATATCTAATATAAATATGTATATTTCATTTATCAGCTTTTTTAAAAACGTTATTTAAGGAAAATTTTTGATAATGTCGACAAAGAATGGCTATTTCATTTCTTTGATTCAGTAAATTTTATTTTTATAAAACTAGTAATAAATAGTTTCTCATGTATGCACAAAGGACATGGGTCATTTAATGATCTACATATTCTAGTTTTCTTATTAATTTCAATTTCACAGTAGGTTTTTATAGGTTCCTTTTAAGTGTTAGAAATATTTCGATATAGACGTCAGATTTGGGTATTTATTTATCCTAAAAGAATTTTGATGTTGGTTGAACCGTTTCTTGAGCTCATATCTTGTCCATCCAATGTAGACTTTTATGTTGTCTGGATCCCCAATAGATGAAATATCGCATAGGTACACTAATGATTCAGTGCAGCATTTATTATTTACACTAGGATGGCCGAGGTGTCGTTTTCGATACCTTCAAATTTTCAACAAATTCCTATGGAATAACTAGTTTTGCTTCGATGCTGAGGCTTATGGACAATTATTGAATTTTAGCAAAGATAGTTAACAGACTTAATTCTTTATAAAAAATATTCAGTGGAATAGCTGATATTTGAAGTTTTACCTTGAATGTCCGAGGTGTCGTTTTTGACACCTAGCCTATTTATAGGGTAAATGCATTGACAAATTTTCTCACAAGCAATAATACTTGTGTTTATGTCACCTATCTATCTATTTATCTATCTATACACATACATAATTATATATATATATATATATATATATATATATATATATATATATATATATATATATATTTTATCAGTATTTCAGTGGTATACTAATATTTGTGAATTTCTTTTCAGACTTGTTATTCCTGACTTGAATATTGAATATATTAGAGATGGCTGCTTCACAGCGTAATGTAAATAAAGATGTCTATAGTGCAGAAGAAGCATTGAATACTCTCTTCCAGTCAGAAGATGAAGTTTCAAGTGATGATAGTGACAAGGAGGTTTTACCGCAAAAAGAATTTTCTTCAAGCTCGTCAGATTCTGATGACTCTCAAGATGGTGAAGATGAATCCACTAGACAAGCAAGTACCTCTTCAGATATACAAGCAAGCATCTCCGCAGATAGAAATACTATCATAACACGGCATCGGATTGCTTGGGAACTTCTATGATCATCCCGGAAAGGAAGATATAACCAAAGTCAGGTACTGAAAGGTACTCCTGGTATTTCAAAAACTATAAAAAATGTAGCTGCAGAATCCCCATATTCTGCATGGAGAATCTTTATTGATGAAATTATGCTATAGAAAATTCATAAATGCACAATCAATGAAGGGAAAAATCATGATAAAAGCTTTGTTATCCTTAGAAATGTTGGAGGCCTACATTGCTTTGACATATGCAAGGGGAGTGTACGGAAAAGCTCACAGCGCAGATTTTTTGTGGAATAAAACCTATGGACCAAAAATATTCTGAGAATCCATGTCTAGAAATGATTACAAGAAAATAGAAAGATTTATTAGGTTTGACAACAGAAGCACAAAGTTAGAGAAAATCAAAAGTGACAGATTTAGTCACATCAGGGAAATTTTTGACCTATTTGTTGAAAATTGCAAAGGTGCCTATATACTAACATATAGTTTGACAACTGACGAACGGCTATTGCCCATGAAAAACAGGTGCCCATTCATTGTATTTATGGCAAATAAACCTGATAAACTTGAAATGAAATTTTGGGTCCTTACAGAGGTAGAAACAAATATATTGTAAATGTGATCCCCTACATAGGAGCCATGGAAAAGGAATCAAATTAAGAATTCCCTTGGAGGAACATGTTGTGCTCAGCCTTACTGAAGTAGTGAAGAACAAAGGCTATAATGTAACAACAGATAACTTTTTTACATCTTATGTTGTTGCAAGGAAACTGCAAGATAGAGCCACTTTAATTGTCGATACTGTGAGAGGAAACAGCAAGCATCTGTCAAAAGAAATGACTTTACAAGAAAAGGGGAAAATTATGAACCCAAATTTTATTTTCAAGATGAAAGTGAAGGCATCAATGTAAGGCTAATAAAAATGTGTGCCTCTTATCAACAATGCATAGTTCTCCAACAATGTCGGAAGGTGGGAAGAAGAAACCAGCAGTCATTGATTTTTATAATGCTAATAAAGTAGTCGACCAAATGCTCCGAAGTTACAGTACACGTTGTGCTACAAGACGTTGGCCCCTTGGCGTCTTTTGTAATATACTGGATATGGCAGTTATAAATGCATGGATTGTATACAAACTTGCATCAGGGAGATCAATTAGTAGGAAGGATTTCATTTTGGAGCTCATTGAGAGTCTTAGGCACGCTTATATTCAGAAGCGATGCTTACCGAATCCTGCAGAGGTACCCTCCACAAGCTCTTCATTACCTAAGAAACGTCGCAAATGTCATGGTAGAAAATGTTCAAATGCCACAATTACTGTTTGACAAGTATGCAAAAGACCTACTTGTGGCAAATGTGCAAAGGATGAAACTAGCGTAACTGTTTGTAACATGTAAAGATTGTGGAATCTAAGATATTGCTAAATAGTTGGTGTTACAGGATTGCAGAAAGAATGTTATAGCCTACTTCAAAATGATGTCTAATGTTGTGTAATAGTAATATTCTTTAATAAACTATGTATTGCAAATATATGAGTAATTTCATTAACGATATATGATTATTTTTCATGCCAAATATTAAGAACAATCATAAGGTGTCGAAAACGACACCTTGGCCATTTTATATATATCAAAGGTGCTGGCCATCCTAGTCCTAAAGGACAGTCATGAAGATTTCTGCATAATTTCTGTTTATCTTCATCCCTTTTTATTATTATCCTGTTTACATTTCTTTGGTCATGGTCTAAGTTTTTATTCAAGGCATTATCATTATGTTTCTTAATAGGTTTTTCTAAGTTTTCAGTACAGCTGTAACTTAATTTTAGTGTATTTTTATTGAAAATAATACTGAGTTTACTATCTTTACGAAAATGTTTAACGATTAATGCAAAGAATTTTTGTCCTAATTTGTTCTTTACCATTTGGTTACTTGGTGGTGTATACCGAATTATTTTTCTACTTCTGTTTTTTTTCTTTACTTTCCATTTTCATTTTTTATGTAAGTTAGTTTTGGGATTTGTTGCCTCTAGCTTTTAGAGCTTTATTATAGAAATTAATATGCTCATAGAAAATCTTCTCATTTACTGAATTTGAACTTATTCTCTTTTCGGGAGATAAAGGTATATGCTTAATTATAGATGGAGTTTGATTAGATTTATAGAAAGGTTTATTATTGGGTTTTTATAAGCTATGTATACATTTTCATTAAATCTAATGTTATATCAAGGAAGTTCACCTTTTTCAATTTAGTGCTTACAGTAATTTTTCGTTTAGGCATTTAAATTCTATATAAAATATCTTTCAAATTTTATCTATTTTAAAGTTTGTAGAGTTGTTTATAACCATAAATCCATCGTCTCTGTATAATCCAATGTCAGTTATAATAATTTCACGATATGCTGTGAGATTGTATAATATAAAAGACATATATTATCAATCAATATCAATCATGAACATTTCTTTTGATATTGATTGATAGTCATTTTTAATTACTATCAATTAATATCAAAAGAACTGTTCACGAATGCGTTGGATTTTGCCACCCAGTACGCGGACGTAACAGAAGAAGAAACGAGCATTATTATAAATGCGAAAAAATCGGTACAAATACAAAAGGGTGAGTACTGGATAAAAAAATACTTATAGCCACTTTGACATTACAGTGGGATCACTAGACTCAGCTGAGTCTTCTGACTTTTAGCCCGATGAAATTCTAAAGGACGAGTAACATCATACGAATAACATTTAACACATTGTCATTAATTTCCTGCTATATATATATATATATATATATATATATATATATATATATATATATATATAAAGAGAGAGTGAGTGAGAGAAATGAAGAGAGAAAGAGAGAGAGAGAGAGCACGAGATAAAAAGATAGAAAAAAGTATATAGATATCCTCGATGGAGCAATTCTCTTCCGGTCACTTTCTTTTCAGCTAACTTTGATCTTTATGTGCTGGGATAAAAAAAAATTCAAATTAGATTGGTATCAGTTCATTCGACAAATGTGTCGACCTTGTTGAGATATGCATACATATGTACAAATTTTTTCACTATATATCACGAAATCTAATAGCCGAGTTCAAATTCCAGTCGGAAATTTTATATTCACTTACGCGCTGATAACCATGGAAATGAGATGAATAAATTTTCTCCCCCTAGTTATGGGTTAAATAGTAGTACTTCTATTTGAAAAAAAATCATTGGTATTCTGAAAAAAAAATAATGCAAAATAGTTTTTTTTTTTTTAATTTAAATAACCCACAAATGATTGGTAAGCCGTAAAATCAATAACTATTTATCACTATTTCATTGTCCGTATGTTTATATTTATATAGTCGATTTTGGGATAGCGAAAACGACAATTATATTGTTAGGCGAATAGGAGCACAAAATCTTTCACATTAAACAGCTCTAAATTGCTTTTTTTTTCTCTCTCTGTTATATATATATATATATATATATATATATATATTGTGTGTATAGGCAGCAACCCTTCATTCATGCATGTTTCATTAAAACAAGAGACAAGGAACTAAGGTTAAGCTTTTCATTTAATTTTTCATGTGTTCGCAGAAAAGCTTTCTTTTTTGGACACAGAGTCTGTAGAAACTGTTCAAATGTTCTATAGTTCCAAGCGCTTTCGGCTATACTTCTAGCCATTATCAAGGATGATTTTATTTTTCAGTTTATTTGTGCGTCGGCGTTATGTGTATGCGTTAATGTCTTATAGAGTTGTTTTATTTTCCAGACACGGTTAGATCATTGTGGCCTAGTTCGTAGGCCTAAATCTCTCTCTCTCTCTCTCTCTCTCTCTCTCTCTCTCTCTCTCTCTCTCTCTCTATATATATATATATATATATATATGTATGAGGAAGAACGGGGGAGTAATGAATAGCAGATTGAGGAATCGGAGAGCCGAGTTCGAATCCCAGTCGGTGCACCAGGTCCCTGTATTCGGCTCTTCAAAAAGTGTGACTGGTTCTGCACAAAGCCTTCACTACTGTAATTAATTCATATGTGTGCGTGTCTCGCTGTCGGTTCCCAGGAACTGACTTGCTTGTCACTCATACGTCGAAAATATATGTGTCTGTGTGCTCGCGCACGCGCGTGTGGGACTTTGCCTGATTCTGTCTTTACAACCAACTTTATTTCACGTGTAGACATGCGTGTTAGAGCCAGCGTATGTCTCTCTTAGGCGGATTTTGTTTTGGCAACAACCAAAGTAAATAGACATTATGATTTAAACGTTCCCATAAGCCGCCTCTTAAATTCTTGTTCAAAGGATTTTAGGGCGGATGATGCCTTTAATATTAATCACGCTAAGATTATTGGAGCCATCTTTTCTACTCTAGTTATATAAACAACTACTTCCTTTGTATATACACGTGCCAATATTTTAAGATTTGACACTTCAACCTGACATTTTAGTCAAATCAGTTGAATTACTCAGCGAATTGACATTAAAAAGTTGAGTAATTATAATGATAACTAATTCTTGTATTTTATTTTAAATAACATTTACATTGACACATTACCTGTAGTATCATCTGCTAGTATTTTAGGGCGTCAGCGAAACTAACATAGGACATGCATGCGCCTCTAAAACTCTTGCTGACAAGAGATTGGCTGTAACATCTCTGTTGGGGAAAAAACTGACGGGTTAAATTCAATGCCGCGAAGACCAAGTTACGTTAACGCCGATCGAAACCCGAACTACAATCAGTCACCATGAATGGATGTTCCCATCATTTAACATGGACACAAGTTTAAATCGTACCTGAACGAAAAAATAGTCGGTTCCTTGTGCCTATAAGTCCCTGACTCTTCATGATTCTCTCTATCTTTACAAGAGTCAGTTCAGGGTTAAAATGGTGTACTATTGATCTTTTTTTTTTTAGCAGGAGCTGCCCAGTCCTCACTTTCCCGTCACGATGAACTCCAAAAGCGTCTCTGTATACTTATGGTGCGGTGATTATTATAAACCCTATCACAAGCCTCTTACTGCTCTGTCACGACTTCCATGGAAAATGTTCTAACGAACTACATTCCTCAACTCCACCAAGCCTAACTTTCACGGTGAGGATCCAACATGCCACTCACATTATAGCGAACCACCGTCATTCCCTCTGTATTCCATTACTAACAAGTAAATTCCACTCGAACCAATGCTCTGTGGAACCGACTCCCAAGAGGATGTTTTCCTGATGGCTTCAATCTTAACCAGTTCAAATCTTGGGTTAACCGTTATCTCCCCAACTATCCGCATAAACTGTTCTTCGTACACTGTAACACTCTTACCTTAGTGGCTCTCGGGCCTTGCACAGGGTGAACCACACTATGAAAAATGAAGAAAGAAAGAAGAGGCTTCATCTTTGAACTTTTGCCTGTAACAAACTTATATGCAGTCATCTTCGATATGATCTCTAGTAAGATTTATTTATTCTTTTTAAACTGTCTATGCAATATATATTTCTACCTGATATTAAATATATATTTAGCGCTATGTATATTTTCTGCTAGACGTAATATACTTTGACCATATATCTTTCTGTCAGTCGTTATATACTATTGACTATATATAATTTTCTTCCAGAGGCTATATATTTTTCGCGCCATATATTTTTTATCATTCTTATATACTTTTTGACAACATATTTTCTCACAAACGTTATATATTTTGATGTATATTTTTTCTGTCATTCGTCATATACTATTGACTCTATATATTGTTTTGTGTCAGGGTTAGATAATTTTGACGCTATATATTTTTCTGCTAAACGTTATGCATTTTAACTATATATTTTTCGGCCCAACCGTAAGAGATTGATTTTTTTATGCGTTTCACCCCAAGCAAGAGGGGAAGCCACTAGCACGCAAGGGGTAACAGTGAGTTGGAGCAAGAGCAAAGAGGAGTGATAGAGGAACGGATGAAGAGAAGGATAAGGGATAGATAAAAACATCTGGAGATGTCGATTGACATTACATTTGAATAGTTGGAGATTATAGCTATCAGGGAAACAGGAAAGATGGATGGAGTTTCACAGGAAAGAGGTGCGAGACATGAACCAATTGGAGTAGAAGAGGCGGCTACATTTAACAGTTTTGACAGGGAAAGGGTGAGAGCGAGATGCCAGCCTAGTAGAACGCTTAAATTCATGAAGTCTGGGGACAAGCGAAAGCAGATCATCGGAACAGTTACCATGAAAGTATTTGTAAAAAAAAACAGTGGGAGGCGACGGCACGTCTGTGAGAGTGCGACTGCAGACGAGATATCAGATCAGGGCAAATTACATTGCATATCCGTCTCTGGATCTTATCAAGTACCTTGAGACATACAGATTGGGCACCAGACCATATATGGCAGCAATAATCCATGCAAGGGCGAATGGTTGATTTGTAGATTTGAAGGATCAACTCCGGCGAGAAAAATTTCCTGGCGTGGCACAGGGAGCCAACTTTCCTTGCTGTGGACGATGCTATAGACTCAATGTATTTGTTTCATCTCAGATCAGTAGTCAATGAGACCGAGTAGTTGCAAAGAGAACCTTCCGAGAAGTTGAGCGTCAGACATTCTAATGGGGGTGGCAGTGAGGGTTCTCTGTAGTGAGTAATAGAGAGAAGTTTTGTTTTTGAGGCATTAAAGTTAACCAACCAATTCCTGCCGCAGTTCCTAACCGATTAGAGGTCCTTTTCGAGATGAATGGCCAGGTAATTTTTGTCAACGACACTAGATTTGTTTTTAAGGCAGGAATAAATTGCAGTGTTGTCCGGGTATATGCCTACTTGGGAATCTATGACGCCAGTAAAATAGTTGATGGAGATAAGGAACAGAGTAGGATCTAGGATGGAGCCTTGGGGAACACCTGCGTTTGTTGGGTTGGAGCTGGAGGGGAATCCATTGAGAACTACCTTCAATACAGGGTTTGACAGGAATGATTGTTTTAAGTCAAACAATCGACCTGGAATTCCATAACACTGAATATTGCGTGGAAGACCGGCATTCCAAACCCTATCAAACGCTTTGGAGATGTCTAGGGCCACGGCAAGAGCTTCTCCGTTATTATGAAGAGCATGGTAAACACTTTCAGTGATGGCCGTAAGCACATCAGCTGTAGAACGGGCAAAGCGGAAACCATATTGCTTGTCGGAGAGCAGATCATGGGATGTAAGGTGCTTAACCACTTCGGCTTTGATTAAAGCATCGCAGACTTTGCCGAAGAGGGGTAGGAGACTGATAGGATGGTAATTAGAAGGTTCAGAAGGGTCTCAGAGTTCTTAAATACAGGAACAATGGATGAGGATTTCCAACATTCTGGAAAGCAAGATTCAATACCGATGATGGGGTTATGTGCATCTCGCTCAATAGAGCCTCAGTTCTAAGGGGGAAATCGGGTGGGGATACACTGGAAGAGTCGAGCGTTGAATTGTATGAGAATTTCCGAGCAAAGCTTTCAGTCTTGTCAGCAGAAGAGGTCAGAACGTAAAACTGGTTGAACAAAGGAGGTATAGAGGCTATTGTTAAGTACGCTCTTGCAGAGACGCCAATAATCCTTGGAGCCGAATTTGCGAGATGCAATACGTTCTTTTTATTTTCAACCACGCGAGATATAATTTTTGAAGCAGTATATTTTTTCAACAAGACGTTGCATATCATTGACTCTGTATATTTTGTGCTATGTTATTTCAGCCGAAATTTTCACGTTACATATTTTTCAACCAGAACGTATATATTTTTGACTATATATATATATATATATATATATATATATATATATATATATATATATATATGTGTGTGTGTGTGTGTGTTTTTTCTTAAATTTATCTGTTTTTAAGGTTATATTGTTTTGTTTTTTTTATCTTAGGTTTATATATTCTTAATCTGTATATTTTCAGCCAGACGTTATTTATTTTTGACGGTCTATATTTTTCTACAAGACATTAAATACTTTAAACGCAATACAATTTTTCTGGTAGATATTATATACATATTTCTAACTGTATATATTTTTGTGGCAGTTTTTATATATCTTTGACAATATCAACTTTTTGTCAGATGTTATATAATTTGGACGCTATATATGAACGCAGTATATTTTCGGACAGACTTTATATATCTATATAATTTTCAAGCAGTTTTTATATATTTTTGATGCTATCTATTTCTTGTCAGACGTTATAGAAACGTGACGCTATATATTCTAAGGCCAGAAATGTTGTATATTACTTAGGAATATATACTTGCAAGTTTCAGTGTACATTTAAAGAGTATTCAATTCTTACTTCTAAAGAATAGGGCTTTGCGACATAAAACTTAAAGTTTCTCAAAAGGTACTCCTGGCGCACTAATGAGGTATGAAAGGTATCCAGGTGTTAGCAGAAGAGTAATTTATGAATTATTTTATATTCAAACATCTTTTATTTTTAAAAAGCTAGAGGTAGCAAGCACATGACTTACTTGTCTAACTAAAGTCTTTGGCATTTGAATACTTTAAAGTGGATGCTAAATTCCTTAGTCTTTTAGAAGAAGTGGATAATCTTTTCCCTTTTGTTTTCCTTAACAGGTTTTAATTCGTGATTATCGGCTTTTCTAAAAAAAAAAAAATAGCAGATTCTTCAGAAATCACTTTAAATGAAAACTGTTCGTTAAATCTCTTTTGGGAATGGTAAACCAAAATTTCACATGTTAAATTTCATGACTAATGACGAATTTATGATTATTGAAATTCAATATGCGCTCCAGAGTGCTAGTTATTCTACAAGTGCGTCATCAAGTCAAAATAAAGGTTGAGAAACAATGACTTAAAGAAATATATATTCCATGGTGGCTTTGATGGTATATTCATTAATAAAGGTTAAATCAATGGTTTGTGTCTAAGAACTGTACTTTTGTACAATAGATGTATATATTCGAAAACAAAAATACAGAACTTATGCGATATTATGCAGTTTTATGCAAAATATGTTCAGTTAAATAAGCGTCACCTACAATCCGAGTTTCCCTTGATTAGTCTGTTAACGGTATACTTTGCAGCATCGATCTTTTACGAGCCTCTGATTCTGAATTAAAATAAGAAGACGTGTATCATCATTTTTGTAAGCTCCGTTGTCATCCCAGTAGGAAACGTATTGAATCGAACATATCTCATAATGGATTCCTCGCGGAAATGGAGCTGTTCTTTATTCGAAAGACCACAGAGAATTTATCTGAATAACAATTTTTCTGACATGTTTTACTTCTTTAGGTCTCCGAGTACTTTTCGGTTAAGTGAGATACATAACAAACTACGGAGGGAAAGATGTGCCTAATTATATTTTGCCCGTGTTGCAATCCGATGCCAGGGCCGGTTTCTGAAGATTTACGGCGGCAAAGTAGTTTTTTTTTTATTTATTTATTTAACATTTATTGATTTTTCTGTTTCTTTTTTACCTTTCAGTCTTGGCCAGAATGGAAGGAAAAAAAAGCTTTTACGAATGACGTTTGTGTTTGGGATTATGTTTTGTTTGTTTTTCATAAAAGTCAGTTTCTATTTAAACTAACGCGAATCCTAAAGAGAAGAATTTTCCACAGTTCTTTAAAAAAAAAAAAGAAGAAAATATAGACTGAATATCTGGGAAATTGTCTCAGAATCTCGCAACCCATTGGAAATAACTTCCATATTCTACGAATCAAGTTATTTTTTCCATATTCTACTAAGCAGGTATTTTTAATCCTGACGTCGGGATACTGCGTAAATTTGACAATTTTGTGGAGTTGAAATCACATACTAATTGTCTAACCTGTTCTCAGTCAGTCTGTTTCTCGATTAAACAAATTTTCCTTGTCATACCATAAAAATTAATCCTTATACTTCATACCATTATTTCTAAAATTATTACGTTGACGAGAAGCTTCTTCAAATATATGTTTATAAATATTTCCAATGTAATACATGCATCTTTGATAATTTTCGTAGCCGATTAATAAATCACACCTGATGAAAGGGTGTTTTCCCCAAATTGGACAACGCATGTTAGATAACTAGAGTAAATTTTCTTTATTAAAATTCTCTAATATGCAGGAATATATATGACATGGGCACTATTTAGCAAATAAAAATGGGGCAACTATTAGAAGCATACATGTCCACTATAATAATGTCTTTATTTAAAAAATATAAATCTGTTAATTCTTCCAAACTTGCTTTGTATTCGTTTCGGATAAGAAAATGATATTCTAATATATTATTTCACGGATGGAACATAAATAGCTGAAAGCAAAGGAATGACAAAAAAGCTTTGTTACGAGAAAAAAATAACTCTAGGTCATTCACACAATTATATGTTCAAATTTGAATTGATCCAATAGAGAGAAACTATAACATGTATGCAACCACAAGCAGACTGAAACGGTAGAAAAGTGAGAGTCTTACTTGTAATTATTTCCAACGAAAATCGGAGCTGCTGAAAATACATGTTTGTTTCTGAAGAAGATATATTTAGGATTCTACATTCCAACGGGCCAGATTTAGATGCTATATCACTAGCGAGAACATATTTCTCAAAAATGGAAGAAAGTGAATCATTGGTTATTCCCAACTTGAGGACTGCGAACCGGATATAGTTTCTATAACTAGTGAAGATATATTTACATGGGAAATGGTCTTGCAACTGCTCCGTTTGACTACTGGAAAAGGCTTGAATCCCACGTTTCTAATTCTATATAGTGACGACACTAAGGAATCATCACGTGATACAGGTTACATCATCTCGACCAAAGGCCGAAAATCGACTTTTGTGAAGATATAGGCTTTCGGGGAAAGAACATCTCAAATGAGAAGGATGTGTTTTCGCTGAAAAAATTAAAATGGAGCCTTGCTGAACTATGCCGAGTGGTAAAGCTCACCAAATCAAACTATGGTTTCTCCTACAAATGGGGATGTGAGTTTGAAGCCTGCTGGAAAATACATTTTCCTTTAAGACTCCACGAATACACAGGCCTACACACTGTTTAAAATAAAACAAAATATAGAGCATGTCTATTTCAAGTAGAAATATCTGATATAAAAACGTTTAAAGTAATATATATATATATATATATATATATATATATATATATATATATACAGAACTTGTCTAAATTATTTAACAAAGATATCTTTTAGAGAATTCTTGCTGCTGAAATACACTAACACAAACACACACGCGCAAACACACACACGCACACCCCATATATATATATATATATATATATATATATATATATATATATATATATATAGGTTGCATGGGGAGTTGTTTTTGACCTTAGGTGTCACTGTTTCACCAGATTCAGAACAAAAACTAAGGTCGAAAATCACTCTCCATGCAAACGGATATGTTAGCTCTGTCGTGGATTTTGAGCACTTTCAAGTAAATTCCGCAGACACACCCATAAACACATGCACACACACACACATATACATATATGTATATGCAAGTTTTGTTGAAAATGACTGAAAGGTGTACCGGTTGAGTTTTTTTTATATAACTTGTGTCCTGAAAAGAAACAAAAAATACGAACACATAAGAAATTATATAAAAAATTATACAGCCGCGCAGCCACGCGTCTATTACTATTCGGAAGGCCGTTTGTAAAATAAAATCTACCTCCTTAGGAAAGAATATCCTGCCATTGTTAAACAGAACAGTTCTCAGTTACTCGCTACTACCCACGTTAAATTTGAAGTCAGACTAACCTGGTGTGACATAATGCATAGTCCTGTTGCCTGAAATAGGGTCTTCCGGCCGCTAATCTCTTGACCCAGGTGAACACTTCCTCCTCAAGGCACTTGATGTAGGTCTCTTTGTTGAGTTCTGAGGCCCTCACCCAAAAATTCGAAAGTTCTTTTCTTATCAGAACGATCAGCGTGTTTTTTTCAAGTTGATGTACGATTGTAATCGCCATAAGACTCATCTAACATTTTCCGAATCCTCTCCACTAGCCCTCAGATACACACCCAAATATTCTGAAATGGTCGCATTGGAGCTTACGGTGCGAATGCCAAGCAGTACAGCGTGCCGTTTCCAAATTTCTGGTGGAGTGAATTCTCACAGAGAGTGCACACTGAGCCTACTATACTGTGAAGTCGAAAAATCAAAAACATACAACATACATGCGTGAAATTAAAAATATAAAATGGCGACAATTTGCCCATCCCACCCTGTAGATATGAAAAATTTGTGATAGATAGAGAAATGAAAAGTTTGAGAGCTATATCTAGATGGATGGGTAGCTAGCTCGATATATAAAGAGATATGAAACGTCTGCGATAGGTGGATACATAGATAGATAGATAGATAGATAGATATTATAAATAAAGTAACTATTATATATGAATCACGAAATAGAAGAATATAAAATAAAAAGAATATCATATGAAGAAAAAAAAAATAAAAGAATTAACGTTATTTTCCCTGTTACCCATGCCAATTTGAAATTTTTCATAACATCCGGCAACTTGAGACCTTTCAAATGTTAATGAACCTGTCTATTTTCAATGAAATTTTGCAAATCCTGAATTACGAAAGAACAAAATTATTACCACGAAAAATAAAACTACGAACTGCGTTTGAATTCCATCGGAATCTGATGCCATAACCTCGACCTAATACCCTTGGGAATGATATGAATTAACTTTCTTTCTCTCTAACTTATCAACAGGTATCTGACGCAATGTTTCGTTGCTGGCATGTCATGATAGATGGTATTTATCCACATGCCCACACCACCGAAACGCATCAAAAAGCTGAGATTAAATTTCCAAATTCACGCGTACTTTGCACCAAATTCCACAACGGGTTTATTCCGCACGTCTTCTTTCTTAGCCGAAAATGATTAAACTCCATTTGGAATAGATACTCCTTGATCGATGGACGCTCTCCTAATTAGTCTACAGGATAGAACTCCTTCCACTAGATATTTCTTTGTACGAAGGATGCTCCATTCAAATATATTATTCCCAATAACGGATACTTTAGGGGAACTACTCCTGTGTAGATGATTCCTCGAACCAGACACATTTAACCTCTTTATGTTTAGGGTCAATAGTTATCTATTTACCTTCCCTCATAATGTTCACATATTTCCTACATTTATTGTCATAACACAGTCCTCGTTCTATAATTATCTACTTTGAATAGCTCTAAGGTAAATTTCATCCAGTTTAGAGAAAAGGCAAATGATAAGAAGCGACAGTTAAAATGATAAAAATGAATACATAATAATGTTATTATAGTGAAAAAAAGGAATTTTTTTTTTATGACTGATGAATGAAATGTTATTTAATTACTTGAAAATAGCGAAAGCCAATTTTCAAATGGATTACAGACGTATAAAGCTTAAACACTGGTTTTCATCCAGTCATTGGAGTTAAGCAACGACGATCCTGGTCACAACTTAGAAGAGTGACCGATTGTGAAGCCCAAGTGCCGTAAGCTTGGATATGCGAGTTTGTCATGGATAATCACTCATGACGTGAAATAGGAGAACTCAGATCGAATTCCAATTTCGGTTCGATACAATCCTTTACGCAAATACACTTGGGTGATCATATATGGAGACATCATTGTCCAAGCGTGTCCGTTCATTCCGACAAACACTTACTGAGCCAGCGTCCAGGGGTAATGAATTGTGTGAATATAAAATCTAAATTTAAGAGGAATGACAAAAATGAAATACCAGATTAATATATTCTTTAAAAAAATCGAGTTTACCGAATGCAAGGCAATATAGCCGCTAAGACACAAAGGGGTTATTGGGTGTGGAAGAACTAGAAATTAGAAACATTACTAAAGACTGAAAACAATCAGCAAGACAGTAGATAGCGATTGACATGGCATTTAACATTTTGAAGATTAAAGTTGGCTAGAAAACATGGAAGAGTTTTCCACAAGCGAGAAGTGCGAGAAAAGGAAATGTTTGCATCTAGCTCACTCAATTGTAAATTGATGAGACCTTTTTGCCAATTTAGTACCGCGATTAAATTTATAGAGTCTAGGTAACATAACAAAGATCTCATCCGATCAATTACTATAAAATAATTATAGAAAATTCACAGGGAGGTAACTTTCTGGCATTAGGAATGTGAATGAAGCAGGGATGCCAGGTCATGACTTATAATATGTAAGATATATTGTGGCTAGAAAAAGTGTCAAGCACGACATAGCGAACAAAAATCTTTAACTGTAACTTAGCAATTGATTCTATATACACGAGTTAGACCATGACTGCTGAATACAATTTTCCGAGACTGTGCAAGCGGTCACTCTCCTAGACGTTAGCATCAGCCACAGAGATGGAAGGCAGAAAGTGGTCTCTCAGATGATTAATAGTAAGTAGTTTTGATTTGGAGGAGTTAGAATTAAGAAGCCATTCTTTCCCTCAGTTAACAACGAACTGTATGTCGTTGTTGATATTAGCTGCCAATTTAACCTTATCGAACTGAGCATACTGATTGTCAAGACGGGTGAAAATGGTTGCGTCATCAGCATGGATACCAGTTGGAAAGTTGATGCCATCAGGAAGGTCGTTAATGAACTGACCTTCTGATTTTTAAAGTACACACACACGCGCGCACACAAACACACACACATATATATATGTGTGTGTGTGTGTGTGTTTGGATAGACTTGAATGATTGAAACAAGTTGACCCTTGTAGTCGAAATTAAAAATTAGCGGTCAGGGAAATACGCACTCTCCAGGATATGATGTCCCAGTTCGAGAACTGGTGGTTGCATCTTTTTTTCTTTTTTTTTTTCATCCAGGCATTTATTTCGTGATTATATTAGTGTAGGATGATGGTCGCTAGATGTAATAAATAGCAGTAAGAATAATAAGAAATAGAACCTCTTTGAAAGTAATAATAATTGCAAATATTTCACCTTAAATTTTTGTTAATGGTAAAATAGCTAAGGACGTTGGCGATCTTGGATCTCTACAGTGTCTTCTCCTTTATAGCTCTTAATATTTTTTCATCTCTTCTAAACATTGATTCGCCATCTATTTACTAGAATAGTAAATGATTCTTAAGGATAAGTTTTTCTTGTTGTACTGTCATTTTGCGTTCAATTTCTCCTATGAATAGCAACATTTCCAAGCAATTCTTTCTTCATTATGCATCCTAGAAGTGCCATCTGTTTCTTCCTGATATCAAGTATTAGTTTCCCTTTTGTTTCCATTTTCTGTAAAACGGTCTTTGCTCATATGTTCTGTCCATGGTATTCTTTGCAACCTAGAACCACATTTCTGTTGCATCAAGCCTTTTCTTCATCTTTGAAGAACGAAATGAAAAAGTGGTATGATTAGATTTAAATACTTGGAAACCTTTCGCCTTCGTAGCCTAATTAGAATGCCAGATGTTAAAAGCATTTACGAGATTTCGCAAAAGTTGATACTTTACTTTTCAACCGAGTAGTTCATTTTGCAAACTTAAAGTGACAATCTTCTAGTTTAGCTAACAGTAAGACATAAGGTGGAACAATTCTTGCTAAAAGAAAAACAAAAAAAAAAAACATAATAATAATTGAAAATGATTTACCACTCTAAATATTTCATCTGGAAATGATATATTCTTCGTTTAATCAAATGGTGTTAACTATATGTTTGTGATTAACACATATCCCATTCGTAAAAAAAAAGAAAACACTTAAAATATCTTTTGCGGTGGAAAAGTTTCAGGAAAAGAGTGACGAGACTTCCCCAATGCACGTTGAAAAAGTGTTTAATTTATGTGAATGTAAAAGTGGTATGAAGAATGTTTCACATGTCTGTCCAGAGTCCCTGAAGGAAATGATTGATTCACTGACTCACACGAGTCTCTGGTTATATAATGTAAGAATTTGTAAGTACATTCAAGTGCCCCCAAATGATAAATCGGACATTTTCATAAGAAAGGCATCTACTTTAAAATTAAGGATGAGTAGGCAGTTAAGGAAGAGCACATATTTGCTTGGGTTAATGTAATTTTGTACATCCAACTGTCCAAAGAATGTAGGATGTATACTATACCTTTTTAGATCTCAGCTGTTATGAAGTTTCAAATAAATAGAGTGAAAGTTGAATTCAAAGACTGGCTGCGGGAAAACAATGTTTTTTTTCTTGGTCCGTCTTGGTTAAAATATATTATAAAGAGTCATACTGGTGGGTATTTTCAACTCATAAAATAGGTGTACCAGTTCACATACACTGGCCGTTATTTTGATATAAGTTTATTAACGTGCCAAATTAGATAATAGTCTCTGCAAATGTTTTGATAAATAATAAGCGCGATTTATCAAATAAGTTGAGTGTTGCTGACGAGGTTATTGGGGAAAATGAACACTCAGCGACATGTATTTGGCACATCAGGATAATGGCATTATTAGCCGTTGGCTTATAAGGAAACATAAAGCTTTCATTCACTGATCAGCCATTGCTATCTTCGGGTGAAATTTATACGATTTCACGAAGGAACAGATGTCAAAGAGAAAATATTTGATCCTGTATTTTCATAAAGAAATAAAAACGAATTTCCTCCTTTTGTATCATTCTTGCGTTCCTAGCCGAAAAAAAATGATTCTAATAAATCATTTAAATCACCAAGATATTTTTCCTTTCATTGTCTCAGCCAAATTTCTATCTCTTTTCTCTCTTGGTGTGTGCGTGCTCGTGTGTGTGTGTGTGTGTGTGTGTGTGTGTGTGTGTGTGTGTGTGTGCAATATAGTGATTTAAAGTATTTATTGAAATATTTAGAAATCACACACTCACACGCACACAGAAATATATATATATATATATATATATATATATATATATATATATATATATATATATATATGTGTGTGTGTGTAAATGTATATATATATATATAAATAAATATATATAATTATTTATATATTATATATGCGGGTACTTATTAGAAAGCGTGAATCACAGGGTCACAAACTCACATCAATCCAACCAAATATATATCTATATCTATATATCTATCTATATCTATCTCTCTCTCTCTCTCTCTCTCTCTCTCTCTCTCTATCTATCTATATATATATATATATATATATATATATATATAGTTTGTTTATATATATATCTATATATCTATCTCTCTCTCTCTCTCTCTCTCTCTATATATATATATATATATATATATATATATATATATATATATATATATATATATATATATATATATATATATATATATATATATATATACGGTGATTGAAAACTAACTGCCTAGTTTTTGCATGTTGGACTCTCCCGTCTAACTATAATTTTTACAAGAAGGGCGAGTTCATAAAACATAAAATAGAGGGTTACATTCAATCGCCCTGTATATAAAGAGAGAAAAGTTGAAAACGTAATTCTCCACAAATTTAGGAGCACATTACCACATCGGGCTTTGAGTCAACCCGGTTCAAAATAGTTTTGACTATTCGAGAATGTTTTAAGAATATGCATATTTGTCCATAAACTTGCTTTTAAGAATATTCAAATTTTGTCCATGTGATTCCTTAAATAATATTTGTATTTTGCGCATTAATTTGCCGCTGAGAAATATGCTTTCCAAATATAATTCTGATTCATTGTATAGAAAGATTAGAGGCAAAATTAGTAGCAATAAATCTTTTACTATACTTTATTTAAGAGATTTTAAGTAAGATAAATTATTTTTCATTTATCTAAAATTTTTGATTATTCGTAGTAGGCGGACTTAAAGTGACGTTTTTTGTCTACTAATCATTGACCTACATACACTCGAGGGCAAAAGTTTTGAAAAAAAAAATACATAACAGATTTATATAATTTTAATTAATTAAGAAGTTTAGAGATTGTTTAGCGGTATACTCTTTATTTTTTTTAACATCGGTAATGAAAAATAAGTTGCTGCGTTTTCTTATGTGTCGTTTAACAGAAGATACACTCTTTAGGCAGTCTGAAGCAGAAAAAGGCCATGTATCAATGTGAGGCGAATGAAAGATCTCAGATGATAAAGTCAGGAGTATGCAAGTTTTATTTCGGAATTGTTCAATCTTAATAACGTCACAGTAAGCTTCCGAGATCCGAAATAAGCATCGCATGGAAAACATTTTTTGAAAAAAATCGAGTCGCTGCCAATTTTTCACGAGGAAACGAACATTGCGCAGAAAATATCAGATAAGATATTTTCGAGAAGGAAAAAAAAATTTAAAGCAAATATCCAGCTTTTGTGTTGTTTTTTTTTTGCGTTCCCAGATAAAAACAAAATTGATTCGAATAAATCATTTAAATCACCACGTCCTTTTTCTTTTCATTGATCCAGGTCAATATCGATACACATGACAGGAAATATAGAAGAACGAAGAACCAATTCTTTCATCACGATAAAATTATCTCGTAATGAGATTAATGCAATTTTATTTTCAGATAGTTAATCCTTCTTATTCTGCTCGATACAAAGTAATAAATTGAATAGATCAAATTATATTGAACACCTGCACTGGTTTCACCCACACAGAATCCGATCTTTTCCTATCATCTCTTAATGTTTCTTCCAAGTTTTACAATTACACGTGTGCATATATAAAATATATATATATATATATATATATATATATATATATATATGCATCTACAGATATTTCTCTGATATCTTTCTATTTATATATATATATATATATATATATATATATATATATATATATATATATATATATATATAGTGTTAAAAATGTAATACATACATTGTTTAAAATGTGCTATACTCAATGCTGTATTCTATGATAATGCACACTCACTCACTGACTTTATCTTCCCATATATATATATATATATATATATATATATATATATATATATATATATATATATATGTGTGTGTGTGTGTGTGTGTATGTGTGAGTGTGTGTGAGTGTATAAAGAAATCTAGCCTTAAGATGTGCTATATTTATGGGATAAAGTTATCAATATCAGAGATAGAGCGTGTGTAAATATAAAAGTAAACATTGAAGCCAATACAGAGAGGCGACAGTCTGTTTCATGCTAGATGCAATCGTCAGCACTCGTGGCCTGACGATTGCATCTAGCATGAAACAGACTGTCGCCTCTAAGTGTTGACTTCTATGTTCTTATATATATATATATGATGAAAATATAGTCTTAAGTTATGCTGTATGCGTTGTGTAAAACTGCTTAATATCAGTACGTATGTAAACATTAATATGATTATAACACAAAATACGTAGCCAGAGGATTGCGTTCCAGCATGAATAGACGGCTGCCACTTGGTTTTGAATTAAGTTAGAAAAATGCACAACACTTATATACATATTGTTGTTAATCTTTTTTAGTCATTTAACCCTAAGCAAGGCAATAAAGTTTCTGAGTGTTAGAGGATATGATAAAAAACAATATTAAGAAGAGAGAACATTAAAACAAGAATTAAGACGGCACTAGATAGCGATTTCCTCAATTGAAGGAACAGATTATGCAATACACGGTGGGGATCGAACATGGCGTGAAATTTACAACTTAAACAAATATGATACTCCATTAAGTCTTTCTCCTTATAGTTTGATAATTTTTATGACATTTGGGCAATATATTGGACTGGGTTCTCATTTTTACTTCATAGTTTTGAATTCAGTCCTTCTTATACATTGATTTTTTTTTTCCATGACGAAAGAGAACAACAATACACAGAACTACCGGCGGACCTGAAATTTTAAAAATAGAAATAGAAAATGCAATGGCCAAATTGAACAGAAACAAGGCGGCAGGGCCAGACTGAATTGTAACGGAAATGCTGACAGCCTTAGATGAATTTGGCATAGACAAGATCACAGAAATAATGACATCTAGAACAGTGGGGACATACCGGAAGATCTCAGCAGATTTATTTTCATAGCACTACCTAAGAAACCAGGAGGAAACGAATGTTAGCTCCACCGAACAATCAGTCTAATGAGCCACGTAAAAAGACTCATCATCTGTATTCTGATGAATAGAGCGCGCAGCAGAATCAGGCTAGAACAGTGTGGTTTCGTTAAAGACACCAAAACAAGGAACGCGATATTCATGCTGAGGATGCTATCTGAAAGAGAAATACAGATGCAGAAAGACTCTGTTTTATACACTACGACAAAGTACGTCACAAGGATCTGTTGGAAGTGCTCAGCAATCTTAATATATTAGAATAATCAAGAACCTATGCTGGCAGCAAATGACATGGATGCGCATTGAGTTCAACCGATACACAAAAATTGAAAGGGGCGTAAAGAAATGATGTGTCTTCTTACCGGACTTATTCAACCTAGAGAGCGAGGCAATACTGAGATTCATCATTGGCAGCCACAGTATTAAAAAACATAAAATACGCAGTTCACACAGTGCTGATAGCAGACACGGAAAGGAAATTACAAACCTCCTACAGAAGGTAGCGAAGGAAAGCGAGAAGATGAGACTAAGCATGAACTTCAAGAAGACAGAATCCATGATCATCAGTAAATGGATGTTCCCGAAATGCTATTTGCACGTCGGGGACGCTAAAAATCAAACAGACGCAGAAGATTAAATATCTGGGAAGCGTCTTGATAGAGGACGGTAAGTGCAACACTGAGATCCGTAGATGTATTGGGATGGCCAAGGACGCATTCCAAAAGCTGGGCAGAGTATTACAAGACAGGGGAATTTCTTTGGTCAGAAGGAATGTTGCGTAAGATATGTCCTCCTTTATGGAAGCGAAATTTGGACGGTTTTTTCAAAGATGCAGAAGAGACTCGAGGACTCGATGGTTCTACAGAAGGACTATAAATAGTTTTCTATAAATATTTTCATGGCGGTTGTTCTAATGAGATCTCCTTTCGTACCACAACCGCATGAATTTAAGAGTATTAAATTGGAAATCCTGCCGGTATTCATCATTGGCGGCTATAATCATAACAATATAACATACACAGATGATGCAGTACTGAAAGCAAACACGGAAGAGAAATTACAAAACATCCTACAGAATGTAGCGAAGGAGAGCGAGAAAAAGGGACTAAGTATAAACCACGAGAAGATATAATGTATCGTCATCAGTAAAAAGATGAGACCGAAATTCGATTTACAGGTTGGGGGCACTAAAATAGAAGCAGGTGTGGAAATTTAAATATCTGGGAAGTGTTTTGACGGCAGACGGCAAGTGCGACGCTGAGATCAGAAAACGTATTGGGATGGCCAAGGACGCATTCTAAAAGCTGGGCAGAGTATTGCGAGACAGGCGGATTTCTTTACTGAGCTGCTGTCCTCCTTTACGGGAGCGAATGTTGGGCGGTCTCTTCAAAGGTGAATGAGGGACTCGAGATGGGTTCTACAGAAGGATGCTAAAAATATCATGGATCGAACTCACACGCTCGATCTATGAGTTCAATAAGGTCTTGTAGAGGATGCAAACAAGTTGAAAACTTATGCTTAATATCAGGAAGAGGCAGCTGAAATTTCTGGGACATGTAATGAGAAAGAAGGGATTGGAGAATCTGATACTCGAATAGAAAGAAAGAGAGACAATTTGAAAGCAACGCATGACATACCTGGCGGGCTTAAGCAAGTGGATGACAGAATGGGGTCTAAGATAGGTGGCATAGGGACGAAACTTATTGAGTGCTACAAAGGTTAGTGGGACGTGGAGAATCATGATCGCTTACGCCCTGAAAGGACAAGGTATATAAAAAGAAAAAGAAGTTGCACAAAGCTGGAGAATTCCTTTTATCCTCCTACTTACTGCATATCAGGGGCAATTCATAGATTTACACCTTTCTCGAGGCCATTTGAACAGGGCCAGCAGAGTCTAATGTCTATGCAAATAACATTTAGGCTACTCGCATATTAATATCGAATACATTAACCCCGTGACATAACTTCCTAGACAAGCAACTATGTGCCTATATTTAATCATCTAATAATTTCACACATGCATGTGGAGATAAATTATTTTAAACAGATGTACAGATCTAATTCGTCTGAGATAGATAGATAGATAGATAGATTGATAGATAGATAGATAGATAGATAGATAGATAGATAGATAGATAGATGGGTCTAAGCAAACTGTAATAGATATGGAGATAGATAAATAATTAACAGATTGATATATATATATATATACTGTACTGTACTGATGCGGCATTCACCCTGGGCGGATTGAGCCGGCTTCTTCCTGTTATGAGAAGAAGATTCTTGGGATAAATTACAGAAGTAGGGTACCCAGGCCTACTCGGATAACGTACTTGCTTGCCGGGGGTTCTCACAGACGCAGAGACAGGAAAGACCAGAAGCCGCCGGTTACCGACGCAGACGCTCCTTGGATTTTCACCAGAGCCCTTGTTAGCCGGCGTGTGTGTCAGACCTGTCCGCCTTGGGTGGCCCTACCAGGAACGAAGTTCCGGGCGGCATAGCTCTGACACTACCGTTTAACCCTCCCCCCCCCCCCGAAGTCCAACCCTTACCGATATATATATATATATATATATATATATATATATGTATATATATATATATATATATATATATATATATATATATATATATAAGCAAATATATGGATATAGATCCGACAGTATGAAGAAAAATATACAGAAAAAACAAACAAAAATCTTAATATGCAATTATGCTGTATTAATGTTAATATAAAGTCAACGTCGTAACGTTGTAACGTGGAGGACTTCAAGCTTGTATGAAGATATAATAACCTATTGATCTCTGCGTATTCCTATATCAACGGAAGGGATTTCTTGAACTGTTTATATAAAATAGTTCAATCGACTTTTTTAATATTTTAATATTTGGAAATCATCTTCGAATACGTTTTCACAACATCGCCCACGTGCCGACGACGTGATCATATTTAAACGGAATGCTGATCTTATATAAAAATTTCAGTTATCTGTTTGGATTAGTTGTGCTCTTATGTCCATTGTCTTTTCATGTTGAATTTTATATGTTCTAATGTTAATTATATTTAACGAAAATGTCCTGAAGATGGTCTAAAATAGACCGAAACGTCCGACGTTGACTTTATATTAACATTAATATAGCATAATTGCATATTAAGATTTTTGTTTGTTTTTTCTGTATATTTTTCTTCATATATATATATATATATATATATATATATATATATATATAGATAGATAGATAGATAGATAGATAGATAGAAAATGTTGGATTACCAACCCCTGATGATAATTACAGGCGGCGTCATATTGAATTACTGCCCCTGGTGACATGACAGGCAGCGCGAGATTTGAAATGATCCAGCATTTTCTTGTGACATTTCATAGCGAAAAGATGTATTCTTTTCGCTCCCACCGTCATTTAAGTACAACTATTGTCAATAAGTGTTGCTGAAACTCAAATTTAATTTCATATCTTATTTTTCCTTTTGTAAAATGCCCTCTCAATATATTGTTAATATTTATTCTATTAAATTCTATATCTTATTTTTCTATGGACTCACGCGTATCCACCAATATTGTTTCCAAGTTAAATGTACCAGGAGCATAAAAAATCTTATCAAAACTGTAAATAACCGCAATGGTAGATAAAGAGTAGATAGCTAGTTTGATCTATACATATTTGAGTAAGCATGTCCACTGTTTTCGCGGAAAAACAGCATAGCGTAAATGAAAAATCCACAAACTTAAAAGAAAATAAAGTATTATCGTCAAAATGCTTATGTTATTATTTAGATGAAAGAAAAAAGTATTTTTAATTATTTTTTTGAAATTTTTAATATTTTCTAACACGTTCGAAATTTTGGTTAAAATCGTCTTTGTTTACGTCATCGCGGCGACCTTTAAAAATAACATGTTTTTTTTTTTGCGTTTTTTTTATGTTGAAAACATATTGATTTGGAAATTCTTGTAAAAATAAAATAATTGTCCAATCTTAATGAAATTGTCAGGACTTATTCACAAATGAATGAAATTATTTTTGAAATATTTTTTTAGAAAATTTTGGTAAAATTATATTTTTTAAAATATGTTACCCCACATTTACTTAATTTAATGAAATTTCGCCCAAAACCTTTTTGTTCCTGAATTTTTTTTTGTTAAAAGTAGGAGTCTTCGAAGATGGTAAATAATCTACTTTTCTTTCACAAATTTGAGCTATTTAACTGAAAATCTGCTCTGAATTGAAAAATAATGAATTCAATAAAACTATGATATTACTTAATTAGAAAAGCTTTTAATTGCTTTTGTAAATAAGTAATATTAAGACATTATTGTCTGAAGAATAATTTTTTTCTGATGAATAATTAATTTTACAAGAATTTTTCGTTTTTTAAGAAATTTTAATTATAATAATTTATAATAGTTTTAAATCGTGTAAAGCTCTGTATTAGGAGGGTTCCTCGATATTATGTACTAATTAAGTAGAAAAAAATTACGAATCCAATATTGCTAAGTATAATAAATTTAGTTGCGCTACTTTTTTTTTAAAAATAATTTTTTTGTTGTATTTTTTACTTAATACATTCCTTATTTCCATGTATGATATACAGAAATTACCATTATTATAACAAGGTCACGTGATCTAAGGGTTTTGTCCCTTTACGTGGCCTTTTCAAAAACATTTCGTTTATTAACAGATTGTATTTTTCCGATCAGCTGTAAAAAGTGTAAACTTTAAATTTTAAATTATTTTTTTTTTTTTTTCATTTACTATTTCACTAAATAATTTTATTTTATGTATTGTATTTCCATTAGTGTGTGTCATACTCAAATAGAATAATTTTTTTTTAAAAACTCAGACTTAAAAATTATGTCATTTATGGTCATCAGTAGTAGCTGTCATCGGCTCGTCAATCAATCATTATCAGTAAGATCGAACAACTGAACGGGACCGCTCGTTAATAATTGGTTGTATATTATTTTTTGTGCTATAAGTAACAAAGATTTGTGTTTGTTTACAAATTTCTTAAAATTAAGAAAATGGCCGTTTTTAAGAAAATTTAAAAATTTGAAATTAAATTTGACAATCAAACGTATATAGTTTCTATCTGAAATACACCAGAATTGTTTAATTAATAGAAATCGTAAATTTAATTATTAAACTTACAATTAAAGCTAAAATGAAATCTTCAAGAATGTTTTTTCGTTGTAAAAAATTCATTTTAAACTTCAATATAGAAAATTTATGCCGAAATAGTGGACATACTTATATTTGAGTAAACAGATATATCTATACTGATTGGGATTGAAAATTGTGTTATATATATATATATATATATATATATATATATATATATATATATATATAATCGGTGCAAAATAATGACGTAATAATGTCGTTTTTTGACGTTAAAAAATACGTCAAAAAACGACATTATTACGTCATTATTTTTGCACCAACCTAATATATATACGGTCGACGAAAAATCAGTCAATAGAGAATGGAACAGATATATAGTTCTATACATACTTGAGTAGAGAGATCGATCTATACCGACTGGAGTAGATACACAGTTCTATAGATACTGAAGAAGATAGAATGAACTATACTGACTGGAGAAGATACATTGATCTAGACTGGAGTAGATAGATGAATCTATACAGACTGGAGGAGTTAGATTAGGGTAAGAGTAATAACAGTTGCTGGACTTGCGAAACCCTCGTCGCTGAATAGACTGATTTCATTTAACCATCACAGAGAACATTTTCTGCTTGCAAAAAGCATGACTGATGCTAGACCCCAAGAGAGCAACACACTGAAACTTCTTGGCTTCACGTTCTCCACTGTCTTGAAGTGGACTGACTACATCGAATTAATAACTACATCTAGTGCAAAGAAATGTGTGTCATTGCCCCGTACCAGAAAATTTTTCTCGTCGGCATACGTCTTGATCATTTACAAAACTACCATTTGTTCGTGTATTGAATACTCTTGACATCTATGGGCTCGTGCTCCTGCTCTTCATCTTGACATTGTTGAAACATTCAAGGAAGGATCTGTAATATATTCGATCGTCAAAAGGCATCTCTACTCCAGTGACTTTCTCAATGACATAACGTTGTTTCCTCCGTCTATTCTACAAATATTTTCATGGGAACTGCTTTGACAAGCTATTCTCCCTGGTGTCAAAACTGCATGAATTTCGTGAGACTAGATTGACATCTTGGTCCAACACGTTTACTGTTGAAATAGCTGTATGCAATCGTTAGTCTACCCCAAAAGTATATTTTCTCGCACTTCCCGTCTGTGGAACTCTCTTTCGTTTAATTGCTTCTCTGATAACTACAATCTTCAAAAATTTAAATGAAGCATAAATCAAAATCTTGTGACTTCTTGAAGCTCGTACATCTTTTGCCCTTTCCTCAATCCTCCCTATTCTTATTCTTTTTCACTTTCACTCCTTGTAAATCCCCGCGAACTAGTGGAATATATATATATATATATATATATATATATATATATATATATTAGAAAGAGATTTTATGAATTTCAAACGAGATTAGAATTTTATTTCTCTCATTGAATGCCAATCGTTTCCTTACAAGTAAACAACCAATATTAAATATACAGACTGGATTACAATAGATAGACTGTAGCATCCTGTGTTAGCGTTTTTAAACAGTATCTATTATGAAAGGAGAAATATTAACAATTCAATAGTCACCTTTTTAAATTATTATTCCGGAGCGTTCGATTATCGACATGCATTTTTATAACCTGAAAATAGGATATTTTTATTGAAAAAGTAAAACAAAACTAGTAAACAAAACCGTAATTGTTATTAATAAATAACTTGCCTATAAAAACGCCTGGTAATTATGCATCAAACCAATAATATTAGGTTGGTGCAAAAATAATGACATAATAATGTCGTTTTTTGACCTTAAAAATACGTCAAAAAACGATATTATTACGTCATTATTTTTGCACCAACCTAATAGCTAGATTAAATGAACCACTTATAGTGACTTTGTCTGCTTTGTCTCCACTTTAGTTATTTTTTTCTAATTTTTTTTTTAAATGTGCGGAGCAAATAAATATTACAAAGCACAACTTTCATTCATTCTTTAATTGAAAATATTTGATAGAATAACAAGATGAAAGTTTCGGAGTCTGAATTTAAGTGATATGGCAGAAACACTTGCTTTCCAATTTTTATGCTAATTTGGTCCCCTCTTTAAACAAGTTATTTTCGATATGATCCACGTAATATATTTTATGGTATTACTTTTCAGTTTTCATTTGTTAATTTTGCTTTATTTCATTTGTATTGGCAGGAATTTAGTTAAACGCTCTAGAACGACCGTGCCAAATCAGTTTTATAAATATCTGCATTTTAATATCACTAAATAACTGGACAGACGGGGATCTGTAGCCTTGGATGACAACTGGTCTAGAAGAAGGACAACTCTGAATTCAAAACCTGCGGAGGGTCGTTTGGGGACCTTGTGGCCCGTAATACACCAGGTCTCTGTATTCAGCTCTTCAAAAGTGTGGATGGTCCTGCACGAAACCTTCACTGCTGTAATCAAATCGTATGTGCTGTTGTCGGGCTGTCGGTTTATTGGGAACTGATCTGCTTGACCTCATACGTCGAATTTGACGGAAGAGTCGTATATATATATATATATATATATATATATATATATATATATATATATATATATATATATATATATATATGATGCTTCTGCAACGATTGTGCTTACCGTTATTTCCATGTTTCAAACATATTCGTTTTCTTTTGTATTTTATTTCCGTATTTGCGATCATCGGAAAAAAGGGTTTTGTATAGGAATGAGTGAACCGTTCGAATTCTGAATTATTCATTTTAAAATAGATTTTTCTATGTGCGTATAACATTGATATCCCTGGTCAAATCGAACGCATTTTCACGTTCCGTTTCAAAGGGATCACTTACAATCGAACCCTGCCTACTTGTTTTATTCTTTTTGTTTTATCAAAATCAATTGTTATCAGGCAATGGAAGAATACACAAAAACCAGAATCTCGTTTTTTTCCCACCTTTACTGATATATCGGATCAGATATTTTGCGAGCATTTTTCGATTTGTCAAAAGAATCAACAGCAAAGCTACTTAAAAATATTCTCCATTTTGTTACCTCAGTTTTAATTTTCTTTTTTCTTTTTTTTTGTTGAAAACAATATATTGAGAACTCTCATTTGTAAACACTCAAATAAATCGTTGCTGAAATTTCTGGATAATTCCACATCAATATTTATCTCAGATTTCTTACGTAAGCTCAAATCATGGATCATATCTGAAACTGCTTCAGTTCTTCACAGCTTAACGAGTTAACCTTGATCATGTAGTTATTGATTTAGCTGGGATTCTATCGACATTTGATTCTTCAGATGCCAACATAAGAAAATATACTGAAAAATAAAATTTATTTATTTCAGTTTATTCTAATAGATATTTTTAAAATTCAAATCTTCAAAATTATCGCCAATTTATTTAAATTTTACTGCAAAATTCATTTGCATTTAAAACGAATGACAGAATTGAGAAAAGATACCAGAAAAAATTGGGCAACGAATTATATCAGATGCGTTTTAGTTCTGATATTAGTTAATAAAGAATAATGCAAAGTTTTGTAATCGTTTAAATGTAAATGTTTAACTTAATCATATTTAATAAGCTTGTATAAAATTTCCGAGGTTGTGGTTGTTGTTCTTGACTCTACCTCCTTACCAGCTTCATCTTAACTCTGTCTGACTTGGTCTCTGCTTGATGAGGTCTAACTTCTTCTTTCAGAGATGAATAAATCGGTGCGTTTTATCTCTTTAGATATCCTCTGAGAATCAAGTTCCTCTCTCATTCCACTGGTAATTCGTCCAATATTCACACACACACACACATATATATATATTATATATATATATATATATATATATATATATATATATATATATATATTAACAAATATATATTTTTCCTCACCGTCTGCATGAATCAGAGTTTCATGCACAACGCAATCTTCAGGTGATGAGTATAGACTGATCGCTACGTAATTTATATTTAAATGTATTCAGTTTGCACAATTCTAGTGTTAAGTGATAGTTAAAACTTAAGCTGTTACATATTATATTTCATTAAAAACACATGCCTAATTCTATGTCCAGTTCTATTATTTGCGGCTTATCAACATTTTGTGAATTATTTTGAAGTCGAAAATTATTTTGAATTGTAAGGATTATTATTATTATTATTTTGCGTGTCAATATTGCCTTAATTTTTTGAATGAATAGCAATCATTTTTAGTTAGAGTTCCTACACTTTAACCCATAGTAGGTGGGGAGGATATGAATCCACACCTTTCCCAATGGATCCATACTTTTCCGCGTAAGTGAAATTATAAAACCTCAGTTGGAATACGAACGCTACAATGCTAACTTATTCAACTCTAGCTTTCTATATCTTCTCATAAGCTGCACTCGCCACCTCCTCTTACACATCAAAATCTACATTGAGTGGCACATGGGCCTTGCTTTAGTTGATTATATAAGAAAAAAATAATACCTGGAATGATATGATCGCCTAAGTCATGAATATAAAAAATGATATATAAATCGTAGTTTTTTTTTTCCTTGTCTCTAATGAAATTATCTTCATATACATTAGTAGACATAATCGCGTTTATGGTGTTATGGTTAAAAGGCTTGTTTCGCTAAAACAGTTATGGCTGAGGAGTGAGTTCGATTCTCGTGTCATATCTAAGTTATGCTTAAGAAATCACCACCCTTGTCCTTATTTTTAGGAATGCGATAGTTTTTTGTACTTGAACATCTGAGTTTCGTGTTTTTTTTTTCTTTTTTTAGTTTTTTTCTTGAAATTTTCTGCTTTTCTCACATTCGCATTTTTTCGCCGTTATGTATTCTTGGCGGGTGAATATTTGTTTACCTCAACCATTGCAGATTTTTGCGTAATTCTTCCTTAAAATTGATTAATCGACACGCAGTTATCTCTGAGCTTTCTAAAATATTTCGAATTAAAAATCTCTGTTGAGATTTTTCAAAGCCAAGTGACTGTTTTCTGTAGGCATTGATTTTTCTCCTCTTCTTTGCATCGTTCTTTCGTAATCGAAGAAATGGCGATTCGTATCGGTACCGTTCGATACTCTGAATCGAAGATAATTACCGTTGATACGCATCTATTCATTGCACCTCGATACAATTAATTCGACACATGTACACTTGCATGTATATAATTATATCTATATACCAAAAAACCATATCACCCCTAAACTATATATATATATATATATATATATATATATATATATATATATGTTTGCATATATCGCCCTATACACTATATATATATATATATATATATATATATATATATATATATATATATATATATATATATATATATATATATATATATATATATGTGTCTATATATATATATATATATATATATATATATATATATATATATATGTTACAGAGCAAAAATCCAAAATTAGCTCATGCGGGTATAGTCTATTTCAGACCAGTAAGGTATATGCCAGACCTCCTCAGCCCTAGACTGACTGTTTTTTGGAATAGGGTTTTGAATTTAATTTAGAGAGCAGTCGATCAGAACGTACAGGGCTATTTAAGAGGACGCCACTTTTTTTTTTATAATAAGACTAGGTTGGTGAGATGGGCTGCAGTGAGAGTTTATTTATGACGCTACTGTCGCCGACAGCTTTTCAAAGCTATATTTATATTCGATCGTACAAACATTTGTTCATATATATATATATATATATATATATATATATATATATATATATATATAATATATATAAAGTCAACATTGAAGTCAACACTTAGAGGCGACAGTCTGTTTCATGCTCGACGCAATCGTCAGGCCTGCATGAAACAGACTGATGTTTCTAAGTGTTGACTTCAATGTTAATTTTTTTTATTTACACAGGCGCTATCTATGATATTGAGCGCTTTATCCTATAAATATAGCACATCTTAAGACTTTATTTCTTCATATATAAATATATATATATATATATATAATGGACTTTTCCGTTGAGTTAGACATCTGATGTTCCGACGACTATGAACTAGTTATCTGCATGCCTATGACGGACATGACATTTGAGACCGGCTCGAGAATTGTACAAAAGACCAAAAACAGTAAAGGAGAATGTTATTGTATCAAAGTGCAGCAGGAACACTGTAAGCTGCCTTATTTTGCTTTCATATTTCACGCAGTCGACAGTTATTATTTTTAAAAATAGTGCTCGATACAAATATAGAGTATAAATATAATTATTTATTTAAAATATGTGGCGAGTTGGAATCATATTTTTAAATAAATAATTGTATATATATATATATATATATATATATATATATATATATATATATATATATTCACAGATAGATATATAGGTAGATAGATAGCTATACATTATTCCTCGCTGGTAGCACGAATTGAAGCTTGCTGCCCAACGCGCAAACTTTAACTGCTTACAATAGACAAAACTTTACGTAATTTTAATTTTAATCAAAATATTGCACGTGGTGTATATTTTTTATTAGTCATTTAAAATAAACAGGTTTAATGTATATATATATATATATATATATATATATATATATATATATATATATATATGTGTGTGTGTGTGTGTGTGTGCCTGTGCCTGTGTGGTTTTTTATGTATTTTATAGCGTCTAAACTTATTCTATGAGGTAGATATACACAGAGTCTATACTAAACACCTGAAGATTGTGTTGTGCATTAAACTCCGAGTCGTGCTACCGGTGAAGGATAATATGTATTTACTATATTTCCATTTTTATTACATCTAGGATTGCTTTATTAACAACAGCATTATAACGCATCATTTGGTAATTGGCTGGGATTCCAAGGTGGATATTAATCCAAAGATAGCTCAATGTAAGTAACAAGGCAATTTTTAGGATTGTCTTCATATATATATATATATATATATATATATATATATATCTTAACATGTGCTATATTTATGGGATAAAGTGCTCAATATCAGAGATAGAGCGTGTGTAAATATATAAGTGAACATAGAAGTTAACACTTTGGGGACAGTCTGTTTCATGCTAGATGCCATCGTAACCTGACGTTTGCATCCATCATGAAACAGACTGACTTATGTTCACTATATATATATATATATATATATATATATATATATATATATATATATATATAATATATATATGAGGAAAATTGTATCACAGTGTGGAAAATATTTACTTGTGAGTCGGACTAAATATATTATGTTGGTAGGATTACACATACGCGCGGCAGAGCGTTACTGGGTATTTTAGAGTTGTTTTTTTACTTTTTTTAATCAGCCGACTTCATTTGGAGACTTTTTTCTTTTTCTTTCCATTACTTTTATAAATTGTATTCTACACTGTGGCATTAGAAGATCTGTTAGGAATGGTGAAATGTTGTAAGAGCCAGGGAAAGTATTTTCCGTAGATGACTTTGAGTTTCAGGCACTCTCGAGACATTTACGTGGTAGTGGTAGCAACTTTTTATGTCAGAGTTGTCGTCAGTCTTGTTACGGTAGGCATCCAAAGCATTTGATGTGTTATATTGTAAAATGTCACTTTTGTGCTTATATTATATTTTATTTAGATTCCTTGACGTTTCTCCTATGTATATTTTGTGACAATTATTTCAGGCGTTGGAGTAAAATCGTCCTTCAGATATTAGCATATTGTTTCGTTTAGTATTGACAAATCTTTTATTGTTTTGAATGTAGTAGTAACAACCTTTCTCTTGAGTTAAGTTTTCGATAGAATTGAACGCTGGATGATATATTTTTTATTCATTGGGTTTCTCAGGAGGGGCCTTTTTTGGTAGGGGAATATTTTATGTGCGTTTTGTTTCGTATTAATATAAAATATTTAGTGTATTGGAGAAGTTTGAAAGTGTTTTTAACGTATTTCTCTTCTTCGTGCTAATAATCTGATCCGTATATTGTTAGTGCTCTTAGGTAGAATCCGATGATTATGTCAGATTTTATTTTGTTCTCATGATTGGAATAGAAATTTATTAGCTCGTTTTTTATTGCTGGGCACAGAGTTTTAAAATATTGTTAACGCGATGTAGCTTTATATTTAGGAAGGTTAAGGAATTGTGCTCTCCCATTTGGTATCTAAATTCAGTTGTGTCTTACACTTTGTTTAGTTGATCTACTTGGTCAGGTAAATCAGTATCACGAGTTTATGTAAGAAGAGCATCAGTAATATAACGAAAGAATGTTGATTGCTTGGGTAAAACGGTTTGGAAAAGAACCGGATTCGAGAAATTCTAAGAAGATACATGTCATTATTCTATAAAACGAGCGTGTTGATAACAAATATTTGCATTACCTGAGAGCTCAAAGAATATGAAGTTCAGTTAGTTGGCACCCGGGCTCTTGCAACATTTCAACATTCCTGGAAGCTCTTCCAATATCAAAGTGTGGAATACCTACTTACAGAAGTGATGAAAAGAAAAAGAAAACCATTCTGAATGAATTAGCTGATTACAAGAAGAAAAAAAAAACATTTTGAAATTCCCAGCACTACTCAGCCGTGGGAATGTGCAGTTCTACGAAATAACAAATTTACTCCGATGAAGTCCTAAAGGGAGAAAGACGTCACAAGTAACCTCTGTCATACAATTTCCCCAATACTATTCATGATATATAAAAATATATTTATTTATCATATATATATATATATACACACACATATATATACATATGTATATATAATGTATATATATTTATATATATATAATGTATATATATATGTATATATATATAGATATAAATATATATATACAGATATATAGAAGTACATATATATACATATATATATATAAATATATATATATATACATATATATCAGTACATATATATATATATACATATATAAATTTAAATTATATGTAATTTATATTATATATATATATATTGTTATATTATTATTTATTATTATATTAATTTATATATATATATATATATATATATATATATATATATATATATATATATATATATATATATATATATATATATATATATGACTATATTGCATCGAGCACTATTTTATTAATACCAGTACTCAGTGTGCAAAATTACATATTCATTTACATATCTATTCGTGCTGCTCGGTGAGAATATATATATATATATATATATATATATATATATATATATATATATATATGTGCGTGCGCATGTGGGTGCAGATGTTTATCAATATACCTGCACTGTGATGATGAAAAAATGATCTATTTCACACATCACGTAAGTTGTTTATTAATACCTTATCTTCAATTCTCACTATCAGCACTGTGCCAGGAAATGGATGTCCAGCTGCCGCCAACATCGAGCTAAACTCCAGAATGGCGACCCAAAGAGCAAGCAGCGGGAGACGATCTAAAGACAGAACATCAACTACCATGAGAAACCGCAGAATGGCCGAGAGCAATAGCGTAAATTATGTTACCGCATGTCGAGCATATGTGTAATATACATCATGAAAGTTTATTAGGATGTGCTGTCCTTAAAGAATAAACCTCTTTTTTAAGTAGTGCAATACATCGGAAATATATCCCCAGAATCAATATGCCTGTTATCCCGGTTGTTCTTTACAATCTAGTGGTACAGAAACAAGAAATATTGTAATCTAAGGAGAGACATTGAAATCCAGCAAAGCGGATCATATATGGCGAGAGATGGGTGAGAACATCGTTTGAAGGTTTGTTGATTTGAAAAAAACACATGTGCTTACACTGAGTGTAAAAACAAAATTATCCAAATCGCTCAACAGCTAAATTGTCCAATTGTTAGATTAAGCCCTGAACCGAAATGATTAAAGATATCTTACTGGAATTATCCGAAGTTTTTATAATTCTGTTGGACTCTACTTTGAAAAATAAGAATGTATGTAGCTCTAAGTTTAAATGATGATCCCTCTTCCTGTTGTGACTACATGATCTATTTTCCTCTCTAGAGTTCCTTTAAACTTAATCACCTTTGTCTTGATGGTTCTGAAACAGATTTCGAATATAGAAACCAGAGTATGAATGTTGGTACAATTACTGAAGTTCTGAATGACCTTTTTCCTTTCACCATGTTTTAGTTTGGAAAATGTAATGGATCTGACACAAAACGGGTTTAGCCTGTTCTCCTTCTAGCTTAATAATTCAAAGGTTTTTTTTTTTTTGTGATTCTTGCGACAAATGGTGTCAAGTATGTCATACCTGAAAACCTGAAAAAAAAATTAAATACATTAGTTTAATGGCTTTTTAAATATTTTTGAGATGGATACTTATCCTATGCAGTCAAACGATCTGTACAATTTTGCTGTTACACCCGGTCTATCTTCTGGATAGAAATATATTTAAAAAGAACACTATCTAGAGGAGCGTGATAAAATGTACATTGAAACTTCGCACTACCAGTGTACTCCACATTTTCGTACTTGACTGTCCAAGGAAAAGAGATCTATTTTATATATATATATATATATATATATATATATATATATATATATATATATATATATATATATAGTTATTATTATTATTATTATTGTTATTATTATTATTATTAATTGCAAAACTGTTAACCGATCGTTGAAACATTTATAATATAAAACAAAACCAAGACGCAAATATGAATACGAACTTCATCAGTTAAGTAACTGGGATTTGAAATTTATATCGCAACAAAGAGATATAATCAAGATGGCTGAACGGAGAGGAAAATGGGAGCGGAGTTCGAATTATAGCTGACTACATTATGTTCACTTTTGCATAAATATCAATGGCAAATGTATGGATATTTACCCTGTCTGCCCACTGAGACGAGATGTGACACAAGGTCGGTTTTTATTGTAGAGAAACCTAGCGCGTACACTCGGGTCAAGTACAAAATTTCTTCGAGCCCATGCAACCGAACTCGGCTCTCCGATCTTGAATCCGAGCCGCTATCCATTAGGTGAATAGTTACAAGGCCCAGTTTAGTAATTTACATTTAAAAGACTCCAAATCCTGAGATCTTAGTAAAAATTAGAATTATTATCGAAATTGCTAGAAATGTTGAGACTAGATTAATATACGTCTCATCCAAGCATGAATTTCCTCGGAAATAACAAAACAACGCTGATGGAATGCTTCTGTAAGAAAATATATTTTTCTATGAAATCTCTTTAAAACATCGCCGATATAGGAAAGTAATTATGTTTCACCCGGAAGGTCATCAAAACAAATGGAAGTTAAACATTTTCAAACATTATACAACAAAAAAATAATCAACGTCTATTTCAAAGATTGCAGTACAAAAAGGAAGTAAATTTCAGGTATCTGACGATATTTCTGAGATGAAGTATTATGTACACTATTTATATTATTCGGACTGTTGTCCTTATCTTTGTCGCCAAAGATGAGGACAACAGTCCAAATAATGTAAATAGTGTCCGTTTCAAGAAATCTTTTTTTTTCTTCGAATACAGTTTGGAGGAGGAGTTTCAGCATCTTTCTATAAGGATGAACTTCACTTTCATAAATGTTCTATTGAACAAAACAAGTGAAAAACGATAGGTGTCAAAAATGGCGACAATAGAGAACGACCTCATTTCGGCTAAATTTTGCAGAGCGTGTCCTCGTATTCTTATCCTGAGCAATTGAAGGGATTTAGTGTTTTTGTTGTTTGTAACCATTTCACCCCATGCATGGGATTAAAGCCAGAAAGACGCATTGGATTACTGTATGTGAAAGAAACCGAGAAAACTTTGCTGAAGAAAAATGGCAATAAAAGAAATGTGATCATGGAGTCAGAAGAAGACAATTGACTTTGCATTTACTTTTTTAAAATCCTAGATGACAGAAACGACGGCACATGGGTGGGTATCCCACTGGCGAAAGGTGAGAGATGAGAAATCACTGAAATAAAGGAATAAAAATTACGATGATATTTAGTAATTTCAACAATGAAATGATGAAATCTAGTCATACCTTTAAATTCATCAATCGAGGTACCATATATATATATATATATATATATATATATATATATATATATATATATATATATATATATATATCTGAAACACTAATCCAGATCAGTTCGGACAATAATATTTAGTGCACTTTTTCCAAAAACGGATACATAATGTTTCGTTTGCCTGATATATTTGCCGTCAGTAAATGTTTTCAGTAATGGTCCTTTCCTGTTCCACAAGTTCGTAATGGATGTTACTTATTATAATGCACTAAAGTGTTATTGAGCAAACAATTCTGTGCGTAGAATCCTGGCTTTATTGTTATCAGCTCTTTCTCATTTTTTGATAAACCACTGTCTTATATATATTTGCTAACCTGTATTAAGATGATACAAAAACGAATAGTTGACATTCCTGATTAAAAGATCCTTGCAAATTTCTAATGTTGTATTTGATTTTCAAACGAAAGATCATGAAGGGCCGAAATCTCCTCTTTGCAAATCTTTCTCGTTGTAATCTGAAATGCTCTTTAAAGGATACAATTTCGGATAGAAGTGATAAACGCATTCTAGAAAGAAGTTTCCGACCATTAAACTTGAGTTTTATCCCGGTTGATTGACTCATAGCACATAGCAGTGAAATACGTAATTATTTTCCGAACAGCCGAATAGAAAAAACGATATATCTGATATGGTTTTCTACAATTCCGAGTTTTTTTTTTTTTTGTTGTTTTGTTTTTTTTGTTATTATTCATATATCATAACATCGAAATAAACCCTAATAGAAGAGATGACAAAGAAATTCTCGAAACGATTTCCTCCAATTCAAATCATTTCAGTTTGGTCCTGTCTTGGATCGTTCACTGATAATACTTACCAGTGAAAGATATTATTACGGAAGATTAAGTTTAAAAAAAAAAAAATTCTATTAATAATGCTAAGTCAATAAAGCCCATACGGAGCTTCCGAGGATAATGAAAAACATTTACTAATTAGAATTAAAGTCATTGGTATGTAGAAGGGATTTTTACTCGTTTCTGTTACTGGTGTTTAATTACGTGTCAAATGAGTTTCGGCCTCAAAGCAAGATGTAGATCTCCTTACGCTGATTCCAATATTTTCTGTGTGTAGCGATAATGGAACAGATCGTGTGCAGCTGATGAAAATGCCAAAAATGACTTAACGCTGTGCTTATTTTCTGTCGCACAAAGGATTGTTCTGAGAAGAGAAAAACAAGAAGGAACCACAATGAATTGACTTGCAAATATCTATGTCTCTTTTTATTATATGGTCCTTCAAAAAATAGGCTAGTTTATGTCGTACACTTTAATAATATACAAGTTACATCGGATCGATTTGCTATTAAACAATGACTGTCGCAACTGCAAAAGGTGTCATAATAATTGTTGACCATGTTCACCATAGTTTATGAATATAGAATTACAGCGCAGTACGTAATCTGTTCAATGAAACAACGTTAAAGATTAACACTCACGAACAAAGGTTGGCAGTGAGTACTCGGGAAAAAAACATGGCCGTCTTTATACACGTCGCATTGAATATTTTGAGCCTTCTGATTGGTTAACTATAAAATGAGTCAGCTCATTTTGGCTTGATCACAAGTACATCAGTGTACCCCAAAATTCCAACAATAATAATGTATGTCCGATTTACTAGAAGAAAGAGAAATAAAAAAACGTTGAAATGAATAATAAAAAAGCAATTATAAATAACAAATACTTGTGCGTGTATCACAGAAATAAGAAAGACATTCAAATGCTTATTAGATGTATATTTACTCAACATAGAGAACACTTTCTGTCTTCTATCTAAATGGCTGATTCCCAACTCTACGAGAACGCCTCTCTGAGATTCTTTGGTCTCAGGTTTTCCACTGACCAGAGGTGGAACAGCTATATTGAATGAATAGCTTCATTTAGCGCAATGAAAGTTGGTCCTCTGTGCCGGCCCAGTAGGTTTTTCTCGCCTTTGTCTAATCTACAAATCTGTCATTCGTACTTGCATTGAATACTGCTGACATATATGGGCTGGAGCCACAGCTGTTCATCTCGATGTCCTAAACAAAATACGGAGACGGATATGCAATATGATAGGTCCTGATCTGGCATCTTTTTAACAGTCACTTTTTCACAGACGTGATGTGGCGAGCTTCTCTTTTTCTGTACAAATACTTTCATGGCAACTGCTCTGACCAGCTACTTTCACTGGTGCCCAAATTGCATCAATTTAAGCATGCTACTAGGTTGGCATCTCGGCAGGGATAGGGTTAGGGTTAGGTTTAGGGTTTCACTGTGGAAACAGTAAATGAAACCGCCTCTTCTACTCCAAAAATTTCCTCTCTCGCACTTCCCGCCTGTGAAACGTCCTTCCTCCTAATTGTATCCCTGATAGCTATAGCCTTCAAATATTCAAATGTAATGTCAGTCGACATCTGAAGCCTTGATCCTAATCAGCGTCCTTCTCTATATCTTTTCCTCAAACACCCCTCTTTACTCTTGTTCTCACTCTCTGTAATCTCTTGCGTGCTAGTGACACCCCGCCTTGCTTGCTGTGAAATGCTTAAAAAATTATAATATCCTAATTACCTTTTTATTATAATACTATGTTAGAAATAAGGTATTATCTGTTGGTTGTTGATTAATTTATTTTTCACTATTTTTTTCACTACATATCAAACACTTGTACGTTATTTAATGTCAGAAAATATTTGTTAGAATTTTATGGGTATAATGAAGATTAGCTGATATTAGACCTACTAATTAACCTATAACTTTGGAGAAAAGAGGTCGATTAATACCTTTCCCAAGTGTAGTTGCACATAAGGGAATGTAACGAATAAGACTGGAATTCGAACTCGGCTCTCCGATTTACAATTCCGAGCACTTGTCATTACACCACACGCATGTCTCAGCTTTCAGGACCTGATAATCCCAAGCTGCCAGCCATCTAGGTACTGATTTGTCTGAACGTTGGTCTAATGCAACCAGTTAAATGAACTATAGGAAGAGTTTTCTGCAAATAACTATTGCGGTATGTAAGAAAAATTAAAATTTGTGCCTCAGTAAGAAACATTGCAATTTGTGGTTCAGTAAGTAACAATGCAATTGGTGCCTCTGTCAAAAGGCAATGCAGTTTGTGCGTCGGTATGAAACATTGAATTTGTACATCATTAAGGAATATTGCAATTCGTTATTCAGTAAGAAAGACTACAATTATTACTTCAATAAGAAACATCGCAAGTTTTGCTTCAAGAAAAGACATTACCATTTGTGCTTTAATAACAAACATTTCAATCCGTGTGACAATACGAAACATTAAATGGATGTCTGAGTAAGAAACACTGTGTTTCAATGGAAAACATTGCAATTTGTGCTTCACTAAGAATAATTGCAGTTTGTGTTTCAGAGAGAACATTTCATTTTGTGTATCAATAAAAAAGCATAGCAATTTTGAATCTAATGAATAACGGTAGATGGAAGAGTATAAAAACTTTATGAGGCGTAATTTCTAACAAACGGAAATGTTCCTAATATTATATATATATATAGATATAGATATAGTGATATCTATTTATAATATATGAAATTTTACTGAGCAGAATTAAACTTTTAAATATTTTCAGTGTTTTTTTTTAGAAAAATATTTTTTTAGTTTCCTTTTTTATACATATTTACTTTAACGGTTTTGCTTAACTTTTCAAAAAGGTTTTAACTGTTTCCAACTCCACGTGTTGATGTTTATGTTTTAAACATATGAAAGAAAATGAAAATCAAAGGGCGTAACTGGCTATATATGTCGTTTATGTTAAGGGGAATTTGGTAGAATATATTTATATTATGAATTGAGTATGGATTTGAATATGTTGATGAAAAATATTACTTTATTAATCAACCATTGTTCAGTATTTCTGTAGTTGCACTGGTAGAATGGGGGTACACCAAAATGTGGTAGATTGTCTCCTCCGCATTCATCTATATGTTGGCTAAGTGGTAATTTTCTGGTATGAATGTCTCTAATCTGTTGGCGATGAACTGTATTCGTTTACCGTAGTGACTGGCCGGTTTGGGCAATGTAATGCTCGTGACAACCTTTGCATGTAATTATGTATATTATATGTAATTATAAAGGCTAAATAAAAATAAAAATTTCTCTGTCTCTTATATTTAACGAAACATGAATAAAGGAATATTTGCAGCCAATAATACACATACATATATATATATATATATATATATATATATATATATATATATATATATATATAGTTAGTTTATGCAAACTTAGGTAACCATATGGGTATATCTGAGGAGGATGATATCCAGAGAGCTCATATCCTCTCATCCCACCTCACTTCCCCACTTCCTCACTTCGTTAACTTTACATATACTTGATGAGGTCCGTCAAAAACGTGTTAATTTCTTTTCATTTTTCATTTCAGCTTTTGGAAGTAAAATTGATGATCCAGAACCCTGTTAAAAGGGTTATGGTGAAATAGCTTATTACATGGAATCTTAACGTGCTCTGTTTTTATTCAATTCATATATATATATATATATATATATATATATATATATATATATATATATATATATATATATACCTCACTATAATTCTGATTCGAGCTCAATTCCAATTCAGGCCGCAAATTTAGTTGTTCAAATCACAAACTCCGCGGAACTTGAAACTTTAAGTCTGATTACTTAGAATTTTGAAGAAACAAAACTGATTTCCTTAATTAACGATGTTTTGGGGATATTTTAAAGAAAACGGTAGAGAGGAAAACTGTATCAGGAGGTCACAACAGCAAGAGGGGATCATCATTTCAACTTAGAGCAAAATACATTTTTAATGTTCCAAGGAGGGTCAAATAGTTTTATAAAAAAATCCTCGAATAATTCAAGTAAATCGGTTCACATTTTAATGTACCAATTGGAAAATCTTGCTGTTAAACCTAGTTTATCTATATATATATATATATATATATATATATATATATATATATATATATATATATATATATATATATATATATATGCAGGATTAAAAAAAAACAGCTTCCAATATCTCCCATAATTATTTCCCACAAACGACATTAGATGGACACACCATTGCCACTAATAACTTAACATCATTTAGGAGGTATTTCTAAGAGTCAGGTGTGAGCGGTATTTCTTCCACGATATATATATATATATATATATATATATATATATATATATATATATATATATATATATATATATATAATATGTATATATATAATGAGAAGGGTATATATATATATATATATATATATATATATATTTTTATATATAATAGAAGGATATATATATATATATATATATATATATATATATATATATATATATATAGATATATATAATGAGAAGTATATATATATATATATATATATATATATATATAATATATATATATATATATATATATATATATATATTTATATATATATATATATATATATATATATATATATATATATAAGAAGGGTATATATATATATATATATATATATATATATATATATATATATAAAATATATGTGAAGTGTAAAAATATTTCTTGCCATCTCATTAGAATGTCTTGCGTCCTGGAGGGTTTGGTAATGCCGTCAGCCACTTTCAATATGGATGTAGACTTCCTGACGGGACCGAAAACCTAATTAATTTCTGAGAAGAATTGTCTTATATTTTGCCTGTCGGAATATTCTTGTAGATCTTCCGCCTTGTTTCTCTGACAGTGGTTTTGGATGTTGTGTGGCTCCCATTGACAGTGAATCTTGTGATAGAGGAATAGGGCTTTCTACCCTCTTCCCAATCTCACTTCCTCAGACTACACGGTGCGACAGTGGATCTCTGCCAAACTTACTTATCATGATTTCGAAGCTGCGCTCAATTCCATCCGCTCATTTATTTCGGCGGCCATTTCCTCGCAAATTAAGGATCTTCTTCCTCTTCCGCCTACGACTCTGGAAAAAAGAGGAATATCCATGAGATCTGAAAGATACGAATATCGTCACCAACGTCAATGAAAAAGATATAAACGTTTGTGGAAACTACCATGTAATTTCTCTCCTGTCCATCACAGGGAAAATCCTCGCCAGGATCTTTCTCAGCCATCTACCTGACATTGTCTTAGATCCTCCCTCAATTTCAATGTCATTTCAGGTAACATCTATATGATTTTTTCCGTGAAGCAAATCCAGGAATACTGCAGGTAGCAGTAAAAACCTCAAGGAATTATTTTTACAGTCATAAAAAGGCGTTTGGCAGTGTCTCCTAGACACTGTTTACCCAAAGGAATTCATGGCGCTTATCCAAGCTCTAGACGAGGGAATGATGGGTCGTTTTCAACATCAAAACTGCCTTTTAGACCCGTTTCCCATTACAGTGGGTTTAAAACACGGGCACGTCCTTGCCCCTATAATGTATTTCATCTACTAAGCGGGAATGTTTCAGGAAATACCAGACAACAACCGATAAAGCACCAGTTGCAGCATCTTCCTCATAGGTCGCATTCAGACATGAACTCACGACGCCGATGGCAAATGCACCTTAGCCAATGTCCAAGTATTCATCGGAAAACTTCTCCAGAGCGTACATCAACTACGAACTCACCATAAATGTAGCAAAGTCCTAGTTCCTGCTTCAATCACGTCCGGGGCATCAACTACAACCGGAGGTCAAAATCACCATCATCTGACTGGATCCCGAGAATGGTGAACTATTTCCATAACTTGGTAACATAAATACGTCAATAATCGAAGCAAGGCCGCCCACTCAGCATATGGGAAGCTATTTAGAAGACTTTTCGACAATCCTGCTTGAAATGATCAAGCTCATGGTCAACTGAGCTGTTGTAATCTGAATCTCCTGTACGCCTGTGAGGCTTCGGTACTGTACAAAAGGTACTTCTGAAACCTTGAAATACAGCATCAAATGAAAATTCGTCAAATCCTACAGAACACGCGGCAGGACTGGATCAAGAAAAATGAAGTTCTCCGCTCAAAGATAGAGATCCTAGAAAGAATCATGAATCGCCACAACCTTCGATGGGTCGGCCATCTGGCCCGAATGTCAGACATATACATATCCAAACAGATCGATTTCTCCGAGCTCGTATTTGACAAGAGACACCAATTCTAGTATTAGACCCAAAACATCTTTCTGAGAACAGAAATCGATACGGTCAATTGGGAGGGAGAAACTGCAGAAATAATCAATTGAAGAACAACCCACATAAAACAGCATCCTTCGAAAACGCCAGAAGACACACAGAAGAGACGAAGAGACCCTCACCAGAACCCAGAGCTCTACATCCCATGAACCTGGGCACCTCGATGTGGTGTAATGGTTAGCAAGCTTGTCTCGCTAGAACTATTACGACTCACTGGGTACCCCATACTTTCGGCCTTGTGCCACATCTGAGCTACGATTGTAAAATCACTACATCCCATGAACCATCGTATTCTACTATGCGGTGGCAGCTAACGTCTCTTCAGTTCCAACAGACATTGCATTTGACACAGAAGGAAATGTTTATGAGCACATCAATACTCGCTGACTTGTATTGGGGTACTCATCACCATCATCATATATATATATATATATATATATATATATATATATATATATATATATATATATATATATATATAAACAACATTTACCGGCCTGAATGTCCGAGAAATTTTCACAGAAAATATTCGTCCTCCAACAGGATTCGAACCTGTATCCTATCCGGAACCATCATTTAGCTTTACGTGCCTTTAACAGATTTGGCGATAGCGGAGCTTTCAAGGCAAGGTCGAATTTGTATCTAAAAAAAATGTATAAACATAAAAATGTTTTAAAATAATTGTCGGACTTTGTCCATTCCATAGTGTTTCAAGTCATATATATATATATATATATATATATATATATATATATATATATATATATATATATATATATATATATATATAATTGCGATCAAATATCGATTGAAATCCGACAGCAAGATCAGGCAAAAAAAACAAGAAACGGTTATAGATCTTACATGTTCTGCTATTATTAAAGCTTCTTCAGATAATTAAATAATGAGGAAATACGTATGTATGTATAAAATAACGTTTTGAATATATATACTTCCAAAGGACTTTTTCATACATTCCAGCGGGATTTTCAGAGTGGGCGTTTGATATCCTTAGACACTCCCGAGCTCGACACATCTTTTCCTGTTTTTCACAAGCAATGCGTCACGATGCTGATAGTTCATTCCTCTTCTTTGTTTTTAATCTATCCAGTTTCTTGAATACTATTATTTTCAACTTCTCCTCCATCCGAAGATTTCTTTTGAAAAGCCAGAAAAAATAAAACAGTAGAGCCGGGGAGCGTGCAATAATATGACACGCCCATTTTGAAAAATCACACTGTGTGAAATAGTAAGTTCATGAGTAAATAATAGAAATATGTTAGTTTTATGCATGTTATTAAGGTTTTTTAGATGTATTTAAAATTGAGTAGACCTGTATAAATAATAATATCGATTATGAACACGTGTTTATAATAATATAAATCATGAACACGGCAACAATGCGTTGAATGCGTTCAAGAATTAAAACACTTATTCTGCTGCAAATACCATCAAAATGTTCCGACAAACAAAAACATGCTTGATAATGGTCAATAGATTAACCCAAAGCGTATAGGTATAACAGTTCTTGCACACACTATAACCCCGTCCCAAATAAATCTCTTGTGCACATGCATGAAAAATAAAATAAAAGATTAATAGCAACTTATGTCTATCTAATGCATAAAATATCCGAATACAAGGTTGGTATAGATGGAATAAAATTCTAGTTACCAAAAACACTATTTTTTTAAAAAAAAAGTGCAAAATAGAGCGAATAATATTTACTTAAAAATTATAACTTAAGTATGTTATAATGTAACTACAAGAATAGCCATTTTATTTCAACACTTCTCGTGTCTTGTTAAGTGATGATGTTGATTGTAAAATAAAAAGGTTTTAAAGAGTTTAAAACCAACCACTACCCCCATCTCTACAGGAGGTAATATTTTTTTTAAGTAAGATGTGATGGCCAATCAAATTACAAGTATATCATAATTCAAATAACACGACAACGGAGCCTAGATACAATTTATTAATGGTTTAAAATTAATATTAGATTATATAGGAAATCAGGATAACTAATTAATCTCTAATTTATTAAGTAATTAAAAAAATATATGTTACGAATATTAAACTCTAAAATATAAAAATATAAAAATTAAGAAACTTATACAATTATTGAAAGAAAAATTCGTAAGGTTCTAAACATGATGCGTGGTTATTTTTAGATGCATGTATCCACCTCTTCTCGCCACCAGCTATGGATTAAATTGTAGGACTTGTATCAACGATTCATTATTATCTCCAAAATATGTTACAGTCTAAAAATAGGCTTTGGTTTTAAATAAACTGCAAAAGTTTGATAAACCATAAAAATAAATAAATCAATCAATAATATACGCATTTCCATTTAAATAATTTTTTTTTTATTTTGAGCCCTGCCAAATAAACATCTCAAATAAATATATTAGAATCGGAAATAGGAAATAATTGTCTTCTTTATCGTGAATGTTTTACGCAGCTAATAAAAAAGTGATCAAGACGTCTTATTTTCTTGGAACCATCGATGCTAACTTAAAGATATTATATACGGACATTCAAACGTCAGTAATCAACGGAAGTGGGTCGGGGAGATAATTATTTGCTAAAATATTTGAGATTGAAGTAGACGATTTGTTGCCTGAGGCCAGAGATAACAAGTCTTTTAAAATCAATGAAGTAATCTTTTGATTTCACTTTTGTTCTTGCTTTATTTTTAAGCATTATATTTTTTTTTAATTTGAATATTTATTTTATGTTTTCATTTTTTTGCATATTAGTTTACTCACTTTGGATTGCTATTTCCTTCTTACGATTAATTTTATCTTTTTTTTTTACTTCTTCAATCTACTTCTCTCACATTATTTATTGGTGTGTGTTTCATATTTTTCTATGATGAATTTATCTTATTTAAATGTGTATTCTTTTCTTTTTTATTTCTTTGTTTGATTTTTCTGTGTTTATATATTCTGTTATCGATATTATATTTTCTATCGTCTGCTTTTAATTGATTCTATTGTCCATTATTTGTGTTTTTGCTTCTTTCTAATACTTCCGAATGTGCGCCAGAATCACACACTGCTTAGCTATTGTTTAATATTTCAATTGCTTTAAAGACACTGAAAAGTCACTAATTGAAACTCTGACTAGAAAATCGCAAATCAGTTCTTTTACAACCAGAAACTCTACTGTAATTTTGATTGATTTAATTTAAAACTCATAGCTTTACATTGTGTAGTGAAGAAGGTTAACCAATCTAGTTGTTTAACCTTATAGATGGAGAGAGATTGGGAACTTTTGAAATAAATGAGAGATCTTGAGAACTTTCAAAGAAATAAATTTTCCACAGATTATGAATTCAACGTATTCAAAATAAATGAAATCAACATTTTTTTTTTTTTTTTTTTTTTTCCTTCCTATCCGAATTGTCTGTGGTGTGTATATGTCACCACGAAATGTATCTTTATGTATTAGACATCCGTCGACTTTCTTTCTCTCCTCTTTTAAATCCACCCCACCCACATCTCCAAAAAATTCTCTCTGTCATCATCCTCATATACACTTTCTCTAAATTCTGTTTTGATTTCCGGATTGTTTTTTCTGTTTTCATTTTGAATTTGTAGGTCTGATGATTTGATCGTATTTACGATTCCAATGGAATAAATTATGACCATGGAATATTAGTGTTTAAGATTATATTATATATATATATATATATATATATATATATATAGAGAGAGAGAGAGAGAGAGAGAGAGAGAGATAGATAGATAGAAAGATAGATAGATATATATATATATATATATATATATATATATATATATAAATTACACTACCCATCAATTTTAATTTCATTTTTTTCATTTCATTTCATTTTTTGGAAGTGCTATCTGATGATCCGGCGTCCTTTAAAAAGGACTCTGGTGAAATAAATTATTATAATGGTACCTTAAAAAATGTTCTATATATATATATATATATATATATATATATATATATATATATATATATAGACAGACTGTTTCATGGGGGCATCAGTCGAACATTCATACCCCTAGGTTATCGGCATACACGACGAAGAAATGTATTTTTAACGCATCATATACGTGATATAAGCATCACCAGCTGCCAGAATGCTCTATTCATTGCGGAGAGCTTTGTATTATAGCAGCAACAATGTGAGCGTGTATAGTTATCGAGATAAAGACTGACTGTATCACCGCTATACAGAGTGGCGCTTGCTTTAAGTCGAGATCGTAACCCGACCCATCAGACATAACCTCATAAGTCTCTTACCCCCAAGGCTACTGGAGAAAGGGATTTTTAACGCATTATATATGTGATATAACCATCACCAGCCTTATATATATATATATATATATATATATATATATATATATATATATATATTAAAAATAATTAAATTTTTTTCGCGACACAGTTCTAGCCATGTTTCAAAAATGGAAGCTAAAAGCCCCGAATTTAATTTTGTGACACATAAATCCGTGAGAAATGAGACACATAAATCCATGACACATATGGCACATAATTAGGTGATAAATATGACACATAAATCCGAAGACACATTTGAATAGTAAAAGATAACTCCCGAAAGCCAAAAAAGTATTAACAAACACGACATTTCGTTGGATACAAAGGTAAGCGTGCTCACCGCTTAAATAATACCAATACCTCTTTTATGACAGTGAATGCTGGTCAATTTTCATCGTAGATGAATGTGATTAATTGACTGATTCGTTTTTAAGGCTTGTCAATTCTTTGATGTTACTTAAATCCAGAAAATATTTTTATGTTGAAAGAATTTTGCGTGTAAGTGAATATAACGAGCCCAATTGGAATTTGTTCTCGTCTCTCCGATTACAAACTCCGAGCCATCCTCTATTACACAGCAAGCACATATAAGATTACAGCATATGGCATTCCCAAGCGGTCAGCCATCTAGATACTGACCACGTTCGACGTTGCTTAACTTCGGTGATAGTACAAGAACCGGTGTTTAAACATGACATTGCCGTAAGCCAAAGATGAATGTAAAATAAAAGTGATGTAGATTTAAAGAATTGTCATGGATGGCACATGAAGGGAAAGGTGGGAAGGGGAAGGAAAATGGTAACAAACGACAAGTTTTATTTGAAATGAGAAAGCTACAGTTAAAATTAGTGTGATGCATAATAAAGGAAAAGGTCTTGCAGAAATTGATACTCGCATGGTATATTGACGGGTAATAAATATTGTAAATAGACGGCATTGGTCAGAGTAGTTGTTCATAACCGTATTTGAATCACTGACCGCTTTAAGAATCCGATGAAAGCTTTGAAACGCCAGAAATAGTCACATAAACACAAATTTGCATCTAATAAGTATATTGCTTATTGTTTTATACTTATAAGACATCCGATGTATTGGAAAATTTTAAAGTAAGCCATCTTAAAAAGAAAACGCCAAAAAACACTCAATTTTATGCAAAATTTAAGCCCTCACATTATAATCATGAAATGCGATCCTCTTGTGCCTATTAAAAAATATCTACTACTACTACTACGACGACGACTACTACGACTACTACTACGACGACGACTACTACGACGACTACTACGACGACTACTACGACTACTACTACTCTCATGTTATCTATTTATTTCGATAAGAATTTTGTTGGTGTTTGTCTTGAATAAGAATATGAATTGTGGAGTAGTCTTTGACAAGATGTCACACATGCCATCTTTGAAATCCAATCTATTTCGAATTTTCAGTTTGATGGAAAGAAGTGCTGAAAACACTGCTTCACAAACGTATGACGTAGCAAATGGAATCAGTGTACCCATAGCTTGCTTCAACAGACGAGGGTCAATGCACACCAGAATGTTGCCAAACTCATCGAGTTGAATTCACTTCGAAATATTTCCTTTGTCCTGGGGTCAATGTGGTCATCTTCGGCAACTTATTCATCGTTGATAGAGTCTATGTTAGCTACGAAAGGATGTTCGTCTAATACTCAGAGCTAGAAAAGATAGTAAATTGTGGAGAGCAAGATAATCGTTCACATCCTGTCGGTCAAATAAACAAAGAACAATCTCCTTAAATTTTCAAACCAAATATTTTATTCAATGAATCCGGTAGACTGTTTTCAATCCGCTTTACATGTTTAGAGGATATATCGGTTAACATTCTATATTCTCATTCGGAGGCAGATGTAAATTGAAAAGAAACGAATACAAATTTTTAAAAGTTAACGGGAAAATATATATAACAACGGAGTGTTTCTTGAAATTGGAGCAAAATCAATAGATTCATTCAAATGAAAAACTTGTACAGAAAATAATGTAATTAAAGGGTTTATTGAGGTTTTTCAATTTTCTCCATATGGGGAATGTCAATTTTTTTTGAGTCCTAAAAAGATGCCAAGCTAAGAGCTAAAAAAAAAAAAAATGAAAAAAAGCATTGAAATTGAAAATACAAACAAATAATAGCATTCAGGCAAATAATAATAATAATAATAATAATAATAATAATAATAATAAAGACAATTGGACAAAAAGAAAGATTAGATTGTAGATTGAAAATTAACCCACAGGCCGAGATGAAAACCAGTTTCATCTCTTGCACCAGGTTTGCATAATTCCACCCTGTGTGTGCGTATATATATATATATATATATATATATATATATATATATATATATATATATATATATATATAATAAAAAGTCTCAAACACTAATAAACCATGGTTGTAATTTAATACATTGGAAATGAAATTACGATCCAATTCATCAGACCTACAAATTCAAAAATTATATATTGACCACTAATATTATCAATATATATATATATATATATATATATATATATATATATATATATGTGTGTGTGTTGTAAAATTAGACTACATTCTCTGTTTTAAGCCTCTTAAAAGAGGATCACAGCTAAGTATTCTCTTTGTGCTGAACCCATTACAATCGTCTCCAGAGTTCAATACTAAACAATGCTTTCTGATCAGTTCATAAATAATGATGGCATCTTTCTGCCTTCGCCCGCACGTTTGACCTCGAGTTGACCTGTTCCACGCACTAAAAATGGCTAAACATTTTCTCGACCGCGCACTTGATCAAGAAAACTCAAAAATATGAAACTTCGACACGACTTAGTTAGTGAGACCTTAAAATAATCAACTCATCACACGGATCCATAAAACCCAACTTTCTCGTTAAAAGTTAATTTTTATTAACATAAACCCGGCTTGTGAAATTCAATCTCTTTTCAACTAACTCATCTAGTGACGAATTCAACCAAGACAAGATTCAGAAACCAACTCACTCAATATCTTAACAACATAAAGGAAATCGTAACTATATAAGCCGAAGCGAGACAACTCTCCAGTAAGTGAAGCAATCTATTTCATTCAATTTCAGCATTAACATTAACTGCTTGATTCCTGACAAAATCTATAGCATACGACCTTTTATATTGCACTTAATCACACAACCAAGAATTCTAAAGCTTTAAACAACTTTATTGTACCGTGTGTACTTTTTGTTATACAAAAATATGCTGTTATAACAAATACCTGCCTATTTGAATATTTCTCTTGTTGTCGTTGTCTGTGTTATATTTGATTTTTTTAAATAGTACAGTGTCAGTTTAATTTGTATTTATCACCGATACGGATTGGCTAACCTAAAACTAAAAACAAAAATACTAAAGAACTACGGATTATTTACCTAACGTTTTATTTCCTATTTTTTTATATTTGCGAGCGCGCAATATATATATATTATTTACATTATTCGGACTATTGTTCTCATCTTTGTCGCCATATTCAATACAACGTTTCGGCCGTTGTATGCTCCGGTCTTCTTCAAGTGGTTGGAATGTCGAACTGAATCCTTTATTTCACTCACTGGATAGACTGTTCTAGTTCCACGTATCTGATGTATGTCATTTATCAGTTATCTCCTGCTTAATTCCCTCTGCAAGTTATCCACCTCCTTAACCAGGTATTGAACTCACACTTGTCTTGTCACTGGATCTAACTACTTCGTTCATATATATATATATATATATATATATATATATATATATATATATATATATATATATATATATATATATATATATGTATGTATATATATATATATATATGTATATATATATGTATATATATATATATATATATATGTATATATATATATATATATATATGTATATATATATATATATATATATATATATATATATATATATATATATGTATATATATATATGTATATATATATATATATATATATATGTATATATATATAATGTATATAAATATTTATAAAGTTTAAAGTTTATAATATTAAAATTATATATATATATATATAATATATATATATATATGTATATATATATGTATATATATATGTTATTTAAATATATATGTATACGGTATAAAAAGCATAATATAGTAAAATAAAATATATATGTAATGTATATATATATATTTTATATATATATTGTTGATATTGAAAAATAATTTTACTTACTAAGTAAACTTCTGTTAGTAATATAGTCTTAATATAAAAGAATGAAAAATATCAAAAGTTTAAAAATAAAAAAAAAAAAAAAAAAAAAAGTGTAATACTAACCTAAAAAAGAATCATATAAAAATAAAATTTTTGTCCTTTGTAATACATAAAGGTTTAAATATATTGTAACCTCATTTAAACTTGAATTAATACAAAAAGTTTACTAATTCTGAGAATGACTTAGATAGTTTTGTAGTCTGGGCCATTAATATTACTTAAATAATATCTAAATTAAAAAAAAATTGTAAATATTTTGATAGGAAAAAATTTTTATGAGTAATTATCCTTCTGTTATAAAGTAATATAGTCTAAATTAAAACTAACAATGAAAATATTTTAAAAATTTTAAAGTTATAATTTTAAAATTTTAAAATTGAAATTAAAATTGTAGTAAAATAAAATGAATTCTAACATGTTATTTATACATACATATGAAACTTTATTAATTAGGTTACATATATTTGAAATAAATAAATTAATTAATTAATAAATAAATAAAGTTTACTAAATCTGAGAAATGACTTAGCTAGTTTTGTAGTAAGTGCCATTAATATTACTTAAATAATATTTAAATTTAAAGAAAGAAAAGGAAAAAAAAAAAAAAAAAAAAAATTTACATATAATATGGAAAAAAATAATCTTACTTAATATGAGTAATTTTCCTTCTGTTATAAAGTAATATAGTCTATTAAAACTAAACAATGAAAATATTTTAAAATTTTAAAGTTGTAATTTTGAATTTGTAATTAAAATTGTAGTTAAATTGAATGAATTCTAACCTAAATTTCTTTTTAAATAATACTACACGCATTAAAAAAGAATCCAAAAATAACACCTATAGTAAAATAAAATTAATATGAAATACCATAACATGTAAGCTTTTGAATGACCCATGTCCTCAGTACTTACATGTGAAATATTATAATAATAGGTTTATATATAAAAGAAAAGTTTACTGAATCAGTGAAATTAAGTAACCATTTCTGCTGTCATAGTCATATACAAAAAAAAAAAAAAAAAAAAAAAAAAATGTAACCTCATATACATACTTAAACTTAATGTTAAAATAATCCTACATAATATAATGGATTCTAATACATTTAACTGTTCTTAAAAAGAATATAGTAAAATAAAAATTAAAAAGGAAAATATTTCAAATCGTAGTTAAATAAAAAGTATTGTAAAAAAAATCTTTAATTTTAAAAGATGACGTTGAAAATTTTTTACCGTTAACAATTTTTTTTTTTTTTTTTTTTTTTTTTTTTTTTTTTAAATTCAGACGACATCCATTCAAACGACGTCAGGTTTCAGTGTAAAATACATCCTCACCCCTTACCAAAATGTAGCTAATAACTGATACAATGATACTGTCATAAGGAAAATCTAGACACCCGTGTTCAATTTGAGTAGAATATTCTGTAACCATGGAAACGTGATTTTAGCTGTGTATTTAAAACCCGTAAATTTTAAAAGTTACTCCAAAATTCGCTTGAAGATGAAATAGAACTAATGCTTTTAATTTATTTGCAAAAATAAAATTAGGGTTTTTAGCTTCTATTTTTGAAACATGGTTGGAACTGTGTAGCCCATATTTTAAATCAATTAATTTATAATATATGTATATATATATATGTATATGTATATGTATATATATATGTATGTATATATATATATGTATGTATATATATATGTATATATATATATATATATATATGTATATATATATATGTATGTATATATATATATATATATATATATATATATGTATATACATATATATATATATATATATATATATATATATCTATGTATATATATATATATATGCGTCATAATATATAGTATAAATATATTTAGTAAGAGTATAACTGTAATTATTTATTCTCTTTAACTGTCTCTGCCTCTTTATTTACCTTGACATTCGTTATTTGATGAATGTCACGTTTAGAAATCTGAACTTTGTTGAATAATGTAATATGTCTCAATTAGGCTACAGTTTCGAGAAGTGAAAATATTGTGCGACCATGTTTGCTAATGAAGAGCAAAATGCCAATGAAGAACCCGAAGGAGGAATTATTCATCTTATCTGAGGAAAATATCTTTTATTTAACAAACTGCTTTTTCTACTATCAAGCATTCTTTTTTACATCTTTCTGCGTTTAATATTTTTTTCCTGATATTCAACGGGTTCCGGCATTGTAACTGTCCAAATGTTTTATATTTCCGAGCGCTTTCGGCTATACCTTTATCAAGGATGATTCGATTTTTCAGCTTAACTGAGTGTCTGCGTTATGTGTATTTCTTAGTGTGTGGTAGGGATGTTTTTAATTTCCGAATACGTGGCTTTGTTCGTACTTATTATTGTTAAGAGTTGGCTTTTTCTTTTTTATTATTAAAGCTTCCATTATTTTTAGTCTTTTTTTGGAGTTGGATGAAGTTAGTATATTTGTGTTTTCTACTAGTATGTTTCTAATGTAGCCTGGTAAATTTGTGTGTGTGTTTAAATGGGTTCTAATTGAGCTGTGATCAGATAGGTGTAACGTAAGACGTCTGGATAAGCATGTGGTTGTGTAACCGATGTAATTATTTCCGGTTTGATCATGAACACAGTTCCTTAAGGTGGATATATATATATATATATCTATATATACATATATATATATATATATATATATATATATATATATATATATATATATATATATTGGTAAGCGAGATCACATTTTTATTGTCATTCTTACGTAATATACATGACACATTATCCATCTCACCCTGTATGTTACTTATAGGATTAATAATTTACTTCTGAGAATGTTATTTGCAGCCTGAACCTGGTTTAAATTTGACTTGGAATTAAAGCTACTTTTTAAAAACATCAAATATAATCTCAGAACTTAGATATTCCTAACTTGTATTATAATTTTACTTTTTGAATGAAGTGTTTTAACTAATGATAGAAAATGTCTCACTTAAATACGAGGGTACATTGGAATATTCAAAGATGCCTTCCAAAAACTAAACAGAATACAAGGAAAATTTTGTTAGAAACAACGAAAAATATGCGAGACATCTATGTAAAATCAATTCTTCAAAAGCGAATGCGACAATGTTTTCTCACAGATGTAAAGAAGACTTGAAATAAAAGAGAGTTGGTTATACTAGCTGAATGCCTTGAATACCATGGGCATCATATTTTGACTTAGTATTATAAAGTACTTTGAAAATTGTAGGACACATAATGAGGAAGTAAGGATTGGTGAATTTGGTACACATAGGAAATACTGAAGTCAAATGAACAGATGAGAAGAACGATTTACATGCCTAACGAAGTTTTGTAAATGAATGTGTAGAAAAAGAGTGAAAAAGATAAAGCATTACTAAAAACTACAAAGGATAAGAAGTTGTGGAGAACCACGATCGCCGATATCTTAAAGAAACAGAAGGTATAGAAAAAAAATGCTGAGATGTTAAATTTTCATTTCGAACATTAACATCATTTAAATATGCTTATATCTTATTACCCATAATAACATCATTCGAGATGTGAATATGCTTGCTGAATGGCATATACTTTAATAGATTCTTTCAAAGACTTGAGTCTGTAAGTACACATCAAACAACAAGCAACTGTAAATAAGTCACTGACTTCAGCGAATAATAGATAAGTGACATACAGTTGATTTAAAAAGGGATGCATTTATTCTAAAATGAACACTGAAAGTACCAGCGGAGAAATTTTTGAACTGATCCAGTCTTTCTTATCAAATCGTGAAATAAAAGTTATCATGAACGGTCACTCTTCTGGATCCTTTCAAATATAGCAAGTGTCCCCCATAGCTATATCCACGGTCCTCCTTTTTTTTAGTTTTCATTAATGACCTTCCTGATGGCATCAGCTCTCAATTTGGTATCTACATAGATAACACAGCCATTTACTCCTGTCGTGATTGTAAATCTGATGAGCTTGACAAGGCCACATTGACGGCTGATGACATAAACGTCTGTTGTTAACTGCAGAAAAGGATGACCTGTTAATGTTCACGCTTCCAAAACTAAACTGCTCTTTATTAATCATTTGATAGACTCATTTCTGGTTTCTATCAGCAAGGCTGATGTAAGCATCTAGCAGACTGATACTTTGCTCCATTCTGGAGAGGAACGAAGACTGTAGTTCTTAGCAAGTACCATCTTTCTCACCACTACCTGGTTTGGCACTACAGTATCAAAGACAATGAACTGTACTAAATAACAAAAACAAAAATAAAACACATCATTTGATGACTTGTAACAGTAGCAAGGAGTAAAATGGGTTGCATAAATATCACGAAGAGAAAATAATGACAAGATTTATGCTGAATTTCCACGCTATTCCAAAGAAAATTTTAGGCAGGAAACACCCTTCTCTATTGAAAAGAGCAATAAAAGTTAAGTGTGCTTGAGGTATTTTTTTTTTTAAATATTTTTATGTGAAGTTTTTATATATTTTAACCGAATGTTTAACTGTCTTCTCGGTCAATGAATATCGAATGTTTGTTTATACGGGGACAGTTATTATTACAATTGCCATTAAGTAGAGTAGAAAGGAAAGCCGCATCAGTTCCAGAATAACAATGACACCCAGGTAAAAAAAAAATAAAAAATAAATAAAAAAAGAAAAACGTCACGTATAAAACGGTTACAGGAAAAAGGATGGAAAAAGTCACAGGGAAAGAGATCAATGTTAACACTGTTTCTGTGTCTTTATTTAAAATGATAATCCGAATAGAGAAAGGGGCGTAAGGCAATGATGCATAAACTCACCCGACCTCTTCAAATTATACAAGCGAGAGAATTGGAAAACCTACCGGGATTTAGCATTGGAGACCACAATCTTAACAACATAAGATATTCAGAGAACACATTACTAATAGCAGACACGAAAAGAAATTACAAAATCTCCTTCAGAAGTGAGTGAAAAGAAAGGACTAAGCATAAACTACAAGAAGACGGAATGCATATTCATCAATAAAAAACATGATCCCTAAATGCGATTTGAAGGTCAGGAACACTAGAATGAAACAGACTCGGAAGTTTAAATATCTGGGAAGCCATCTGATCGAGGACGGTAAATTCAACACTGAGATCTATTGGGTTGGCAAAGAACGTATTCCAAAAGCTGGGCAGAGCATTGAGAGACAGGAGGCTTTATTTGGTAACGATGAAAATAACACTGAGCTCTTTCGTAACGTCTATCCTTCTTTACGGTAGCGAATGTTGGACGATTTCCTCAAGGATGAAGAAGAGACTCGAGGCGTCGGTGATGTGGTTCTACAGAAGGATGCTAAGGATATCATGAACCAATTTTGTCACCAACGATGAGATCTTAGAGAGGATGCAAACAAGAAGATGGCTTATACTTATCATCAGGAAGTGGCAACTGAAGTTGTTGGGACATATAATGAAGAAGTGGGCCTGGAGAATTTGATACTCATGGGTCGAATAAATGGAAAACGAGAGAAGGGAAAAAACGCATGAACTTCCTAACGGCCTTACGCAAGTGGATGACAGAAAGTGGTCTGTGGGAGGTGGCAGAGGGAAGGGTCTTGTTGAGAGCTGCAAAAGATACAGGAAGCTAGAGAGCCATGATCGTCGACGTTCTTAACGGAGACGAGATATAGAAAGAAAGAACCCGAATCCTATCACTACACTAACCCTAAACCTAATCCTAATCCTAATAAACCTAATTCAAATCCTTGTATCCCTAACTATGAACGTAGCGGGGATAGTGAGAAATTTCGGATTTCATTTTGGTGTGGATCAACAATACTTGGATTGAGTGAAAAATATTATTTAGTCAAAATTATTTTATTTAGTCAAAAACAATTTTTAGTAAAAGATGTTTAATAGATGTCCTGCCATGGAAAATACTAGCAGGAGTTAGTGGGATTCAAATATCTGCTAAAATGTCCTCATATAGTGATTTTCCAAACGTAGTTCAGATGTGGCACAAGGCGGAAAATATGTGGCACCCACTGAGGATCGAACTCACTACTCAGTCGTAACTGTTCTAGCGAGACAAGCTTGCAAAACATTACACCACCTCTAGGTGCCTAAATGATTTTCTAAGCTAGCTTAGATGTGGCACAAGGCCGAAATATGGGGCACCTAGCGGGGATCGAACTCAATATTTAGTCTTAATTGTTCTAGCGTGAGAAGCTCGTTAACCATTACACCACCTCAATGTGCTCAAAAAGGTTATTTTATAAGGATAGCTTAGATGTAGCACAAGGCCGAAAGTACGGAGCACCTAGAGAGAATCGAATTCACTTTTCTGTCATAACGGATCTAGCGAGACAAACTTGCTAACCATTACACGACGCCGAGGTACCCAACTTCTCAAGCGTACCTTACAATCAGCACAAGGCAGAAAGTATGTGGCACCCATTGAGGGTCTAACTCACTACTCAATCGTAATTGTTCTAGCGAGACAAGCTTGCTAACCATTACACCAACTCGAGGTGTCCAAATGTCCTCATATATACCAAAAACTGTCACTAAATGTGCTAAACTAAAGTGTGATATTTTTTTCCGAGAAAAATTGTGACTTTTTTTGTGACTTAGCTTTCCAGTCTCCATAGAGAGAAGAAGCGTCTCCGCGTGGGTGACGAATTATTTTCCATCCTACGGGGCTTTTCAGACAGACGAAACGCCGCAAGAATCTCGCTTCGCTATCGCTAATTCAATGCAAAGTGTTCGGATGAATTACATTATTTAGTTTCATAAGTTCTAATATTCAAATCTAAGATATGCAATGGGAGAAACATTATAACGAACCTTCGTATTCCATTAGTGAGATGTAAGTTCTACTCGAGCAATTTCTTCCTCGAACCGCTGCTTCGTGACATCGACTCCCAAGAGAATGCCTCCCCGGTCATTCGAATCTTTTCTAGGGTTAACTATCTCCCCTACATATCCCTATAAAATTGGCGTCTTATTCTGCAACCATCTACCTCGAGTGGCTCTTGGGCTTTGTACAGTTAGTTGAACGCCATTTTAAATAGAAATGAATATGAATATTTTTTTATTATATTGATTGTTATTAATTTTTAGTTAATTTTCACTCACATAAAACCATGTTATATCATATACTGGTGAGATCTAAGTTTTTGATATTAGTGAAATACTTGGACACCGGGGAAAAAAAGCATTTTCAGCTGGCATAATAGAGCAGAAGCTTTGAGGAAGTGGGTGTTCTTCCAGTGGAAATGCATATCTTGCAAACATGGACCAGCAGGTGCTGTTTCCACACAGTTTCGAATAAACAAACAAGGTGTAATTCAAGAAATGAGGTTTGCCGCATTTACATCAAACAAGATGATAAGTAACACAGAAACTTTACTTTTTAGTTTATATATATATATATATATATATATATATATATATATATATATATATAGTGCACATTGTGATTGAAGAAATGCAGCCCGTATACCGAATAGACGAAAGAAAATGAACAAGAAAAAGCAAATTGAAAATGAAAAACAGATGAGAAGGACAAAAAAAAAACCCAAAAGGATTTTTACATACACACCCATAAACATCCTTGTATATATACACATACGTATAGACGTGATCGTTGTCGACACGTTATGTAAACATATATATATATATATATATATATATATGCCACGATGTCTGTTTATCTTGTTTCTATTTACCTTTTAAGAGGCTTAAAATATATTAAACGATAATACTTGGCCCTGGAATTAAATAAATACATGTATAAAGAGTTAGACTTAGACATTTAAAAACCATACACTTTAAGTGAAAACAATCAGGAATTAAAATGATTATGATTATGTAATTCTAACTTTATACGCCATTTTGCTTCAGGACATGGCTCTTCAGAGATTCCTATCATTTATTGCTTTAAGTAGTGTTTACCCTTTGTCATAATTGCAATCCATTCACAAAAATTGTGACGCACACACACACACACATATACACACTACACACACACACAAAACAAACGCACATATATATATATATATATATATATATAGTTCATTAATTTTCCCCATATATATATATATATATATATATATATATATATATATATATATATATATATATATAAATTGCGTGCATTTTGGCAGCATTTTTTCATTAAGACAGGAATCATCGTATAATTTAGAGAGGTTTTGTCTACTTATTTTTAATAGGATCCTCTCATAATTACAGACAAGTTTCTTAGTATCAATATGGTAATTTTCTTTACTCCTTTAAAAAGGATACTAAGAAACATGCCCGTAATTATGAGAGGACCCTATAAAAATAAATAAACAGAAATTCTCTAAATTATTTATTTAAAACATATATATATATATATATATATAAAAGAAATATGTTGTAGTGGTTCCAACGAGAGAAAAGTATGTATATTAAAAAGAAGAAAAGAGAGGTGCCGCAAACGTTTTTGGTTGTAATGTGGATTTATTTAGAAAAATATTATGCTTTGTTAGCATAATATTTTTTCTAAATAAATCCATATTACAACCAAAAACGTTTGCGGCACCTCTCTTTATTATATATATATATATATATATATATATATATATATATATATATATATATATATATATATATATATATATATATATTTACTATGAATATGTATTGCTGGTACTTTTAAAATAAAAATGTTTATACTTTCATAGTGTTTTGACCTCAGTCAGAGGGTTAACTATTTGCCCATCGGTGGGATTCTACCAGGTGATACCACCACTGAGGCGTCCTGGAAACAAAAACAATTAACAGTTAGTAGCACGCCGATCAGACCCTCCCCATTTGATGCTTTTTGCCGGATGTATTTGATCGTCATACCCAGAACCGTAACCTTTACAATGAAGTGGCATTAAGAGAACAAAAAAGCATACTAGGATTTATTATTGGCTGGAAAATCTTGGCAACACTTATATGCAGATGGCGTTGTGTTAATAACAGAGATATAAATTGCGCTAAAAGAAACTGCTGCAGATGGTAATAAAGAAAAGCAAGAAGAATGTGGTAAATATTAAACAGAAGAAAAAATTTATGGTCATCAGCAAAAAATAAATAAATAGATAAATTAATTAATTTATGAATTTAAGCGTTCAACTAGGCTGGCATCTCGCTCTCACCATTACACTGTCGAAACTGTTAAATGTAACCGCCTCTTCTCATCCAATAGCTTCATGTCTTGGAAATCAGGGAAAACAGGAAAAAGGGAGGGGAGTTCCACAGGCGAGAAGTGCGAGACATAAAGCTATTGGAGTAGAAGAGACGGTTACATTTAACATTTTAGACAGTGAAAGGGTGAGAGCGACATGCCAGCTTAGTTAAACGCTTAAATTCAAGATGTCTGGGAACCAGTGAAAGCAGCCGACCGGAGCAGTTACTGTGAAAGTATTTGTAAAAAAGAAAGAGGGAGGCGGTAGCACGTCTGTGAGAGGACGACTGCAGACGAGATGCCAGACCAGGGCCAATTACATTGCATATCCGCCTCTGGATTTTATCAAGGACTTTGAGACAAACAGATAATATTTGGCAGCAAAACTCCATGAAAGGACGAATATATATATATATATATATATATATATATATATATATATATATATATATATATATATATGTTTGAATAAAAACAGATCACTTTAAGGTTCCATGTAATAAGTTATTTCACCACAACCTATTTACAGGGCTCTGGCTCATCAGACTTTACTTCCAAAAGTTAAAATGAAAAAATGAAAAAAAATTACTAATAGAAACTTACTAAAAGAAACTTAACACATATATATATATATATATATATATATATATATATATATATATATATATATATATATATATATATATATATATATATATATATATATATATAGCAACATATGCTAACGAACCCGCACTTATGGACTCAGAGGATATAATTAATTTTAATACTAAGCGATCGTCAGAGAACATGGGGTATTTATTAGTGTTTCTGGTTTGTCTTAGTCTAATGGCTAGAGGCATTGAACATTTTAGTTTTTTTTTTCTTTTTATGATTTCTTCCTTTTCTATTTTTTTTGTCTCTTTTTCATTTTTTGCCTTTTCATGTGTGTCTGTTCTTTTTTCATATGCTTAAAGTTGGTAGGCTTGTTCACTGAACATTCACCAATAACTTTCATGTTCTCGTTTAGTGAGCACTTTTGAAGAATGCTATAATGAAAAAAGCTATTCACAGGAACGGAGCAAACTGGTAGCTGGTGATGCTTATATCGTGTATATAATGCGTTAAAAATTCCCTTTCTCCACAACCTAGCGGTAAGAGTTTGAGAAGATTATGTCATGCCTTTGGGGTTTCGATCTTGGCTTGAAGCAACCGCCACTCTGCATAGCTGTGATAGAGCCAGTTTCTCTGTGGATGATTACGCTTCCATTGCTGCTGCTCTAATATAAAGCTCCCTGCAATGAATAGAGCACTGTGGGTGCTGGTGATGCTTATATGGCGTATATATTACGTTAAAACTTATTTTCTCTGTAGTGTATACCAATAACCTAGGGGTAAGAATCTTTTGACTCATGTCCCAAGAAACAGTCTGTATATATATATATATATATATATATATATATATATATATATATATATATATGTATATATAACCATATTTCTTACCACACAAGACAGCCATGCTTGCAGAGATGCTGAGGTCTCACACTTATACACACACTCATATTAATATATGCACTCGCATCATCACACATACTCCTGAATAACTAAATGATAACATACACTTAACACACACATCCCATTCCCAGCAACCAATAAAACTCTCAAAATTATCAAGGAGGGAATACTTAAAATCTCCCATCATCTATCTTAAAAACGAATTGAAAGAGGCCGTTTGCCCAAAATCAACGATAAAAAACAAATGAAAAATACAGATAAAGTTTGCTTTCTATCAGAAAGAGTCATTTACTCCTGTAGTTCTCTACTAGTAACAAGCTTTGATTTTTTTCTCTTGATGAAGGCCTTGCTGGCCGAAACTATTCGAGGAACCTAACTGAAATAATAAAACAAAAAATGATTAATATACAACCCAGTGTGTCTGAAAACTTTAATTTTAACTTTTTATGATTTTTTTTAATATATTTTATTGATCAAAACACACACACACACACACACACATATATATATATATATATATATATATATATATATATATATATATATATATATATATATCTGTGTGTGTGTGTGTGTGTGTGTGTGTGTGTGTGTTATCGGCAACTGTATTTAATTGGATAGTGACGGTGAACGCTAGTTCTGTACCCTTTACAGCCAAAACTGTACCTTGTCATCGTGACTTATTTATTGTTGGCATCGGTTTTTATATTTAAGGAAACCTCCGAATTTATTTTATGTAATTGAATGACTCGATCGAAATTTAGATGAGCATGCAGTTTAGAAATTGATCAACAGTCGAACCAAAATGAGCCACAATGGATTTTGTGGAGAAATAATACCTTGCCCTAAAGTAAATTATACGAAGCAGATATATTGCTAGCATTTGGGGCGTTTTATGTCAATTTAAGCCAAAACATGACACAAAAGCCACTCAATGTAGAGATTTACTGAGAGGGGTGGCATAAGGGTGATAAAAGTCAAGAAGTGAAGTTCATGGTGTTTAGAAGGAAAGCTTACGGTTACCCATAGGCATGAAAAGGGTAAAATTGTAGTGATAGGAAAGAAAAAAAATACCGGGAGTGTGTTCAGCAATACAGCAGTTCTTGGGAAGAAGCTCTCTAAATGGAGTTTACGTGTTACGAAAGGATTGCGGATGATTCCCCCGTGTGTACGTAGCCATCGCGTGTCCAAGTTGTAAAGGTCAGTTTTGGTGGAAATAAAGTATCCAGTTCTTTCGAACGTATCGCATGGAAATAGCGATAAAGCAGTGAGTAGATCGCGATGTTTTGTCTGTGGGAAGTGGTTGCTTCGCAGAAAAGAACTAACATCCACCATGTCCGTGTCGACATTTTTGAGCTCTGTTATGACAGGCAAGAAAGAAACTGGGCAGCTGCAGACCACATACCGGATGTAAAAGCAAAATTGTCCAAAAGGTTGTCACAACATGGGATAATTGTCCATCCCACAAAAAGTTTAGTTTCTTAAAAAAAAAAATGAGTTTCTTTTTTCCTGGTTTTCAGATAAGACGTTTCGCCATCTTGATAGCATTTTTCGTAAGAATCACGGTTAAATCATTTGAGTTATGCAGTTAGAAAGAGGACAGAATAAAATTGTTTTTGTCAGCCTCACTGTCTTACCAGCTGAGCAATGTAGAGAGGAAAATGATCATTCATGCCTTCAGTAATGGTACCAACATTCATACTGTGGCTTCTATCTTCAATGTCCATTCAAGAACCTTCAAGAGATCGGGGAAATAGTTTTAAAAAAGATGGAACAGTAGAGAAGAAAACTGGATCAGTAGGTCACAACAGGAAGAGGGATCATCATTTCAACTTAGGAGTTTCAGCTATTACAGACGAAAGGGCAGTGAAAAGAAATGCAAATGAAATCGTACGTGGAACCTGTGAAACAGCTTGTTACTTCGGGAGAGAAAGTTAGACGGTTAGAGAGAGCGAAGATCCTCTTGTTTAAGTTAGAAAATTTATCCTGGAATAATATATATATATATATATATATATATATATATATATTTGAGCATTATTTCAATTCTTCATGAGATTCCCATCCTTATCTATGATTAATTAATGATGAACTTGTGATTATCGTTAATGATCGATTTCAACGTGATTCCTCAGTTAATCTTGGAGAGTAATTATGTATTCGTACGGAAGATATATTTAATCATTTCTAAGATACAATATTGCAAATATTAATCGAAAAATTGGACACTTTTGCAGTTACATGATTTGGACAATTTTGCTGTTATACCAGGTATAAGACCATTAAATCATCTTTGTTCTGATCGGGTTCAGTTAAAGAGAGTCGTAAGATACTTAATTAACCAGTAAAATAAAGCGACCATTTTCCCAGATCCTTTCGCAATGGATCGGATATATCAGTGCTACTTGAAGTCTGGGGAGACCTTCAAGCCAAGGAGCCTCCTTGAGAGGCCACACCCATCCAGGTGAAAGGTAATAGGTGAAAAGTTAACTGATTGGTGCTGCTCCGTGTTGTTAGAAGTTTACTATTGTGTTTTTGGCTTTGCTGAATTATAAAAGCCAGTGCTTTCCACCATAGGCCAGCAAAGATTAGGCCAGACGATAGATAATCAACGAGGTATAGTTTTCTAAAGATTTGGAGGTGCATCCATAACATTTTGTATCCGCGAAGATAGATTATATGAATTTTACAAGTCGTTCGCTAAGTTTGTGTTATACTGCAAACACAGGTAATGCTAATAGGGAATGCTGCTTTCGTTTCTTTATATTCTATATTGTTAAAAACATAAAGAACGACCTATGTTTGTTTTTACTCTGCAATCACGCTGAACAGCTGCTACCTGCTTTTTAGCCTGTCTTAAAACAACTTTCGTAACAGCCAATATTTGAAAGACAAAAACGGACTTGGAAGGGGGAATGTTACGTCTTTCACGTCTTTATATATATATATATATTAATTATTTCATTATCTACTGTTATTTAAGTGTTGGATTTCATTCCTATTTCTATTTTATTTGCTTCATTCCTTCAGTCTTATTTTTTCACGTAATCTACTTTTTCAGCAGCAAATTCAAAATGGTCATTTCATCATAATGTTTTTAGTTTATTATTTCTATTTGATTCTTTTCTGCGTTTCTTTTATTCCGCGTGAGCTTTATTTATTTACTTGATACTCTTCTTCCAATTCTTCTTCTTCCATTTTTTCTTCTTTTCTTCTACTTTTTCTTTAAACACTTCTTTCACATCTTCTACTTAT